>JBAMBL010000499.1:0-24441 GCA_037043405.1 Drosophila subquinaria | reverse complement strand
GGAAGCAATTACTGAAGCACTGACAGATCTGGGGATCGAAGGCCGGCTAGTGTGATTGTGCTGACAAGCAGGGCTGTGACATCTACACTTGGCTCTTTTACACTCACCAGGTACGTCAGCAGAGGGACCCCCCAAGGGGTTGTGCTCTCCCCACTTCTATGGAACATAGTAGTAAACAAACTGCTATGCGACATGGAAGGGGGTGGCTGCCAGATAGTTGCCTACGCGGACGACGTTGCTGTTATTTTCACTGGTAAATATCCCCAGACCTTATGCGACCTTATGACGGTCAAACTGGAAAGGTTGGCCATCTGGGCCGATACATGCGGCCTAGGGGTAAGCCCTGACAAAACAGAACTTGTTCTCATTTCAAGACGTTAGAAGATTCCCACCCTTATCCCACCAAAGCTGTACTTGACAAGAAACTGATTTAGAAACTTAACATACAGGAACGATGTAGGAAAGCGACAATTGCACTACACACCTGTAGGAAAGCAATTGGCATAAAATGTTGCATGTCCCCATTTATTGTCCGATGGCTTTACATAGCTATTGTCAGACCCATCCTATTATATGGGATTCTAGTCTGGTAGTCTGCCCTATCAAAGGCATCCACTGCAAAGAAACTCGACAAGATACAAATAATGGCGAAAATTTGCATCACAGTGAAGCTCTTGACGCCATACTAAATATACCACCAATCCGGCAAATCAGTATAGAAATGTCCACCTTGGCGGCAATCCGACTCAGAGACCTAGATTATTGGAACGACCATCTAACAGGTCACTCCTCCATCCTTCTAAAAAACAATAACATCCCATCCAAAACTGACTACTTTATGCCGACCGAGCATATGGCAACTCCGTTTCACACACTCATCCCAAACAGGAAGGAATGGGCTTCCGCACCTCCGGGTCATCCCTGCGCCCTTTCTTTCTATACTGATGGTTCTAAGCTGAACAATCAGGTAGGAGGAGGAGTATTCTCTCAACAATTTGGTATAAATCACTCTTTCAGGTTACCTGATCATTGCAGTGTTTTCCAAGCCGAAATTTTAGCGATAAACGAAGCTCTTATTACTCTGAGTAATTCCCATGTCACTTCAGGCACCGTAAACATTTATAGCGATAGTCAAGCGGCTATCAAGTCTATAGCGGTGACTACCACAAAATCGACCTCAGTCTCGAAATGCCGCAGATCTTTACACGAGATGGCTGAGCATTTTGACATTTTGAGCGTTTTGGCAAAAGCCGAACGCTCTTTTCAATAAAACCCAGAGCGGCAGAACGTTGTAGAGAGACAGAGCGCACACACGCAACAACGAAAAATGTTCAGTCTTTCTCGATCATTATCGTTTCTGTGTGTCAGCATGCGCACGCTTCTTAGTGTGCGTGAAATGTAAACATGCGGGCTCGATCATCCGTTGCAACATACCCTGTTTTAAATACAAACACTTTTTCTCCTTTTATTTTTTTTATTTTTTTTATTTTTATTCAATAATTTGGTTGTTAATTAATAAATACGCTGAAAAATTAAAAATAGATTGTAAAATAATAAAACATGCAAAGATAATGAGAAAAACTGTTTGTATTTAAAATAGGGAATGTTCCAACTAGAGGTGCAGAAACATCGATGTTCGTGTGAAACATCGATGTTTAAAAAAAAAAAAGAAGATGCAAAAAGAACAGAAACAGCACAAACAGTAACATGAGATTTATTTGAGATCATTTAAAGTGTCTATTTCTATTCAGGAACAAAAGTTG
Source organism: Drosophila subquinaria (assembly GCA_037043405.1). NCBI lineage: Eukaryota > Metazoa > Arthropoda > Insecta > Diptera > Drosophilidae > Drosophila > Drosophila subquinaria. Next base: position 22,678 of record JBAMBL010000499.1, on the reverse strand, counting down.
ATCAACAACTTCAGGTTTAAGCCTTGTCCTGCGGTCAGATATGGTTTGTCCAGCTTTGCTGAAGAGAGAGCAATTCCAGCTCCAACGCTTTAGCTGCTTGGTCTGCGTTTGAACTTCGGAGAAAGCCATCTTTTTTGAAGCGAGGATCAACGAGAGTAGCGATGCGAGGAATTGTGCGCGTTTCAAAGGAATCAAGTCTTTCCACTAAGCGTTTCTGAACAAGGTCATATATATCTTTTCCTTCCTGTTTTCGCAACTGTGCATTTACTTGATTCATTTTATGATGAATCTCGGCAATGACTGGAATAATTAGCGACACAGACACTTTTGTGTTAGTCGACACCGAATGAGTCGCTTCCTGAAAAGGCGACAGCAAATCCGACAAGTCATTCAAGACGTCGAGTTCTTCATTTGTGATCGGTGAAGGGCCATTTCGCAGTTTTAGCAAAGTCAAAGTAACATACTCATTTATTTGGAGTATTCTTTTTACCATGGCGTATGCACTGTTCCACCTAGTGCTCACTTCCTGAATTAAGAGAAGCGGCTCATTTGTATTTTGCGCTTCTTTTAATTGTTTGTTGAACACATCGATGGTGGTCACGAACCATCGATGGTTCCGATGTTTTGAAAACATCGATGTTATCGATGTTTCACTCGATGTTTCTGCACCTCTAGTTCCAACCGGTGATCGCACCCGCCGTTGCTTGTGTGCGTTCTCTCTCTGCTATGCTCAGCCGCTCTGGGTTTTTATTGAAAAGAGCGTTCGGCTTTTGCCAAAGTCTCTGGGGTTCCATTGCATACAAAGCATTTGCGCTCAAAAAAATGCTTGTTTAACGCCTCTATGTATTGTTTGCTTAGTGTCCGTACGATGGCAAAACAGCCTGGTGGGTCGGGTGGCACGACAAACGTGGCCTCACATAGATAAGGCCCGAAGCAATGCTTTTTGCAATCTTAGCAGAGGAGACTGCTCTCTCGTCATCCGATCCCTAACCGGCCACTGGCTAATAGGCATCCATGCCCAAAGATTAAACTCCCCGTATAATGATTTCTGCAGGAGCTGAGGAGCAGAGATGAGGAAGAAGAAGAATCCCCGGAGCACTTCTTTTGTTTCTGCCCAGCACTAAGCAGTAGAAGATTCCGCTTTCTGGGCAAACCCTTCCTAGACGGCCTAGGTGATCTAGCCTCTCTTTCACCAAGCAAAATTGTTCAATTCGTCCAGTCATCAAGCTGGACCCCTTTCTAAGTTCGACATAGGATCCTAAATGGGGCAGAAAGGAAATTAAGATACGCGAGATCACAACGGGCCTATCTGGCCTAAGTCCATCAGTAATGACACCCGCTCTAGCCTAACCTAACCTAACCTAAGTATGAAGAACTTAGCGCAATGTACCGAGTGACAAACATTTTTTTTTAAAATAATTTATGTGTCAAACTTAATATTATTCGTCACAAAACTCGATATCAGAAATTTTGGGGCATGAAATGTTTTCGCCACCTCGGTAAGAGGTTTTTTTTATAAGATATCAGAAGTTTTGGAATATGATATCAGAAAATTGCCATAATAACTATGTCAAAACGTGTTTAGTGTTTGTAGAAATCTACGTCAGTGCCATGGCCAAGATAATAATGAGAAGAAAAACACGTTAAGTCGAAGTGCGTTGCAGAAAAACCCCTAAACTTAAAATAATTAAAGCCCGCATTCTTACAAGCAAAAACAGACTGTCTGGCAACACTGGTTTCTTTTACAAACACACATGCCAATCGCAAAAGCTCTCTGGTTTCTATGACACTTTGTTGCTGCTGTCCTATTCCAATTCGAAGTAAAACGTATACATTCAGTTAATAGGTAATATCTTCCAAACCCATCAGTAAAATTGTTTGTGTCAAATAAAAAATACTAGCAAAAATATTTTTGAAAAATTTTTTTTGCAGTCACTCCTAGAATTGTTTGAAGAATTTTTCTGCATCAAAATATTTTTTGGAAAAAGTCGAGGAAAAAAATTGAAAAATTGACTTTTTTTTAAATTCAAAATTTTTGATGGGTATTTAATGGTTTAATGAAAATTTTGCATCATTAGAACGGGATTTAATTAAATAAAAAATTAAAATAAAAAACCCGCATCAAAACATCTTTATTATACGCAAATTTGACAAATTTATGTTGTATGAAGACATTAGTGGTGCACTGTACGTCTTGACATGAAGAAGATGGCTTTCAGCTTCCAAATTACTATTTTTGGTATTTGCAGAATGACGTTGAGCAAGCTTTAATATTTTGCTTTTTGAAGATTCACTGCAAGTATCCTGCCGATCGCTAGCTTGTTGAACATCACCAATCAGCTCCCTAAACATTTTTAACAAAAAATTACATTTTCAGCCAATATTGAGACGATCTCTGTTCTGATTAATAATGCAAGGCTTATTGACGGATATGAATCTCCAGACAGAATATTTACTGCATCTTTAAATTTTTGCAAGAAGTCGCGTAATTTATATAAAAGCTGTGCTTCAGACTCTGATAATATCAAATCAGTCTTATTGCTGTTTGTGAGCAATTTATTTGTTGCAGCTCTTTGGCACCCAAGACTGTCGAGCATTGCTAAAACGCTATGCCACCTGGTTGGCACCGAGTTTTTAAGAGAAACATTTCTCTTGTCAACCAAACTACTTCTCAAATCATTGAGGTTGTTAATATTCTTATAAGTTTGCAAGGGAACATCATCTAACGGTCCAAAATCATCATCGTAGTCAACCCATTCAGCATCCTCGGATGCGTGCAGCTCTGTCGATATTTGACAATACTTCATTTTGAAGTTCGTCTGCTTGACATCTCAATGCATGTGTCTTACATCGCAAAGCTCTCACAATACTTTTGCACTTCACAATTAAATTTTGAATTTTCGACACGGAATTGTAGCCATCTACATTTAGTAAGTTGTGGAGTCCATGTCCAAGGCAGAAATGATTATTTATACACCCCAAGCTAATAGCTTTTTTGACATTGCTGCCTTGGTCGGTTACGACGAAATTAGATCCCATTTCCAATTTGAACATTCCAGTTACATTTTCAAGCTCTGTCAAAATATTATTTGCCGAGTGAGATTTTGATACGTATTTTGTTTCCAGCGTTAGGTGCTTCATATCAAAATTTGGTTACAGAAAATGGAATGGAAAATGGGCCGTGCCGTGTCCGTGCCGTGCCGTGCCTATTTAAAAAAAATCCGTGTTGGGCCCCTTATTAAAAATTGCCGTGTTTTACCGTGCCAAAGTCGGAAAGCACGGTAGGCACGGGAGGCACGGTAGGCACGGTACAGATTTTGAACTTAAATATGGTACTATCGATAAGTTGGCGTAGTTTCATCGCTTGTTTGTCAGCTTGAGCTGTAGAATTTATCGATGTATCGCACAATTTGCGAACACTTACAACATCGATAGCACGATTGATGCCATGATAATAAAAAAAGTGACGCCATGAAGTGACAAAAATGAATTAAGTTTTGTCCGTGCCGTGCCCGTGTTGGGCCGTGTTGGGCCTCAGTTTTTACCAGCCGTGCTTGGGCCGTGCCGTGCCTCAAAAAGGAGGCCCATGCCCATCTCTAATTATCCGTCCACAAATCGAAAGTTAAGGCAAAGTGTTTTTGTCCAGATACAATCCGTGCAACTGCTTTAAAAACGCATTCATACACATCGTCTAGTGCAGTTGTTGAAAGAGTTTTATAATGTGGAATATCATCAGCAGTTACCACAACTTTATACTTTGTTAGGAAGTCCTTAATTTCATTGTGGGAAATTATATGAAAGGGTAGCAGATCTCTAGCCATCCACAAAGCGAGCTCTCGTCCCAGCGCCCATTTACCATCCCGTGGAGATCTTATTGTCGTGGATTTGTTGAAAAAATTGGATATTCTTCCTCCTGCATGCAATGAAGTACTCGGCGAATCGATATCGCGTAAATTGTGATCATTTTTCAGGTGACGAATTAAATTTCCTGTAGAACAGCTCTTGGAATATGACTGAATTTAAGCACTGAATTATTTGAAACTTATAAAACTGAAATAAATCATTACCATGAAAATATTATTGTTTCGTCATCTTGCTTTAAAGCATCCAAGCAAAGTTTACAAAAAACCTAGTCCTCTTCAATGCATTTGTTTTCTTTGGTCAAGATGCCAAAAAAGTCACATGCTTTACTCTTTCGACTTGCAATATATTGAAGTTTGATAGAATAATTGCTCAATGACTTATCCGTCTATTTTTTGAGAAAATATGTAATTTATATCTTTCTGATACTAATATTAACATTGTGAAACTTACTTTGTCAAGTTTTTAACGCATATGCAGTAAAAGCAAGTAAACAACGCGTGAACTACAGCTTTTTAATGTTCTAGATATGGGACATAAGGAGATGGAGATGAGACAATGTCGACGATTATTCGATTATTTAAAGCGACAATATTGCCACTTTATGCGAAATATTGAAAACAAAAATTTTTTTTTTTGTTTTATAAAGTTGTAAAAAAAGATATGACGCCGAGCGCCGCCGCCACGCCTGATTTTACGTGATTCGGCGGCGGCGGCGTGGCGCGGCGGCGTAAATGTCTAGTGCATATACACACAGGAAGAATGAAAAATTTTCTATGACTGTCCGATCTGGTCGAGTTGTATACCGATCGAAAGATATAAATTTAACTTACAAATGTGCATACTAATTTTGGAAACTCACCTGGTTCGTGAGAAAAAAGGTGTAAGTGGGAGGGGAAAAATTAAATTATTGGACCAAATGGCCGTTGGAGCTTTTTTGATTATTTGTATAATCTATATATATAAAATTCTTTGTCCTGACTGACTCACTGACTCACTGACTGACTCACTGAGAATCAACGTGCAGCCCAAACGGTAAAAGATAGAAAGCTGAAATTATCACACAACATAGGTGAGATAATTTCATCGTGCAATAAGACGGCGTTTTGCGAAATTCGACCTGTAAGTGGATCAAAATCAAGGTCAAAGGTCACAGAATTGCTTAGTATAAAAAACTATTTGTTTCTTAAGATATCTTAGCCAAACTCACAGATTATATGTTTGGTACTGTCTTTTACATTCTGATTTAATTTGGTCAAAGTCGGATGACTATATCATATAGCTGCCATAGGAACAATCGGATGCAAAATAACCTTTAGTATGAAAAACTTTTTTGTTTCTTAAGATATATCAACCAAACTCACAGATTGTAGGATTGGGGCTGTCTCTAACATTCTGGCTAAATTTGGTTAAGGTCGGGTTACTATATCATATAGCTGCCATAGGAACAATCGGATGCAAAATAACCTTTAGTAGGAAAAACTTTTTTGTTTCTTAAGATCTCTCAACCAAGCTTACAGATTGTATGTTTGGGACTGTCCTTTACATTCTGACTAAACTTGGTTGAAATCGGATGGCTATATCATATAGCTGCCATAGGAACAATCGGATGCAAAATAACCTTTAGTATGAAAAACTTTTTTGTTTCTTAAGATATATCAACCAAACTCACAGATTGTAGGATTGGGGCTGTCTCTAACATTCTGGCTAAATTTGGTTAAGGTCGGGTTACTATATCATATAGCTGCCATAGGAACAATCGGATGCAAAATAACCTTTAGTAGGAAAAACTTTTTTGTTTCTTAAGATCTCTCAACCAAGCTTACAGATTGTATGTTTGGGACTGTCCTTTACATTCTGACTAAACTTGGTCAAAGTCGGGTTACTATATCATATAGCTGCAATAGGAACAATCGGATGAAAATAACCTTTAGTATGAAATACTTTTTTGTTTCTTAAGATATCTCAACCAAACTCACAGATTGTATGTTTGGGGCTGTCTCTAACATTCTGGCCAAATTCTGGTCAAAGTCGGGTTACTATATCATATAGTTGCCATAGGAACCATCGGAAGCAAAATAACCTTTAGAATCAAAAACTCTGAGATATTCTTAGAAAACTCATACATTAACCCTACTTGCTAAATTTTAAATTTTCCTCAAATTTAGCTTTTTCCCGCCAAATTTAGCTTTTTCCCGCCAAATCTGGATTTTTCCCGCCAAATCACTAAATCTTACTTTTAGCCAAAGTTCAATTGCAAGGAAGAAACATTAAAACCGCGGACTGTGGAAGTTGAATATTTACGTTTTTTTTACAAAACATGCTATATTATATAAATTTGTTAAAGCGGAATACCAAGGACCTTCTTTTCAATTTTGCGAGCGAAGTCAGTCTGTTTGTTTGTATGTTTGTTTGTTTGTATCAAAGCGTTGATTTAGCTTAAAAGTTTGAATGAGGACTTGTTCCCGCTCAAAAATCTAGAAACGTTTGTTCTACGACTTTTTCGAAAAACCGCTAGTTTAGCGGGAAATCGCTAAAAATCGCTAAAATTAAAACCTCCAAAGTATCTAAACGATAGAAGCTACAGATGTGATCTATATATCGTTGCAAAGATATTTTTAAGGGCTCTTATGCATTGAAGGTATGCCTAAGAGCCCTTCAAAATACCTTTTCAACGATTTTCCGCCCCCTGCTCGATTCGCTCGCCAAACCCCGCTCGCTTCGCGCGCAAATTGAAAATAAGATCTTCCTTTGTCCGGCTTAAAAAATGTATACTGATCGCTTCGCTCGCCAACCCCCAGTTCGCTTCGCTCGCAGAATTGAAAAGAAGGTCCTAAGTAGTCCGCTTTAACAAATTTATATAATATAGCATGTTTTGTAAAAAAAAACGGAAATATTTAACTTCCGCTGTCCGCGGTTTTGATGTTTTTTCCCAGCAATTGAACTTTGGCTAAAAGTCAGATCTAGTGATTTAGCGGGAAAAGTCCAGGTTTGGCGGGAAAAAGCTAGATTTGGCCGGAAAAAGCTAGATTTGGCGGGAAAAAGCTGTATTTGAGGAAAAAGTCAAAATTTAGCAAGAACATTTAATCTGTGAGTTTTGTAAGAATATCTCAACAACAACAGAGTTTTTGATTCTAAAGGTTAATTTGCATCCGATTGTTTCTATGGCAGCTATATGATATAGTAACCCGACCTTGACCAAACTTGACCAGAATATTAGAGACATCCCCAAACATATAATCTGTGAGTTTGGTTGAGATATCTCAAGAAACAAAAAAGTTTTTCATACTAAAGGTTATTTTGCATCCGATTGTTCCTATGGCAGCTATATGATATAGTCATCCGACTTTGACCAAATTAAATCAGAATGTAAAAGACAGTACCAAACATATAATCTGTGAGTTTGGCTAAGATATCTTAAGAAACAAATAGTTTTTTATACTAAGCAATTCTGTGACCTTTGACCTTGATTTTGATCCACTTACAGGTCGAATTTCGCAAAACGCCGTCTTATTGCACGAAGAAATTATCTCACCTATGTTGTGTGAAAATTTCAGCTTTCTATCTTTTACCGTTTGGGCTGCACGTTGATTCTCAGTCAGTCAGTGAGTCAGGACAAAGAGTTTTATATATATAGATATCTGTAGCTTTTATCGTTTGGATACTTTGAGGGCTTTAATTAGCGGGTTTTATCAATTTTCCGCTAAGCTATAGATTTTTCGAAAAAGTAGTAAAACAAACGTTTCTAGATTTTTGATCGGGAACAAGTTCTCATTCAAACTTTTAAGCTAAGTATATAAGTTAACAGCCAAGTCAACGAACGACCTTCGCAATGAATTCATCGAGCAACCCGCGCGCTAACAACGTTACTGTATCCAACCACATATGCAGCGTAGCCAAAATAATGTGGGTCGGAGCAACGGCCAGACGTTTCCATTGTGTCGCAAGCGTTGAATTCCTAGCGGAAATATGCTGAGTCGGTTTTACTGACCACGAAACCATGGCATGATCTTTTATGAACTTATTATGTGTTTAGGTTTAGATTCATATTTCCATTTATGTACTTAGCCTTATAGGCAATTTACACTGAGACCCGTATGAGGCCGTAACGAAAAATTGCCGGTATACGGCCCGCAAGTAGGCCTTTACCATACAAAATTTGACAGTTAGGTTCAAATATAAAGGCTCTACGGCGTGCCGGTATTTGATAACCGGCCTATTTTTGACAAAATCAAGTGGCAGCTCTGGTCAAAATTGATATTTAATCGATTTCCCACCACAAAAAAGTGACAATTCAAATCAAAAAATGAGCGCAGCAAGTATGAATATTTTAATAATTGTAAATTTTTGTATGTACAATTTTTATAATAATTTCTATTTAAAATAGGGGAAAAAGATAACACAAGGAAGAGCAAGAGATGGACCGAGGGGCTGGAAACTCTTTTCCTAGAAACTTGGGATGAGAGCATGGATGATCTGCGCGGGGCCAGGAAAAATGTGCACGTCGTTTCTGAAATGGCCAACAAGATGTCCGAATTTGGAATGGACTTAACAGCTCTGGAAGTAAAAAAAAAAATAGAGTCACTAAAGAAGAGGTGTAGGTAAGTTTGATTAATTAATTAATTACAATTATAACGATGTATTTATTTATTTAATTATTTCTATTTTTATATTGCAGTCAAGAGAAAAATAAAGTTGGCCTGTCTGGCGGATCACCCTCAACACTAGACGTCAAAATATCAGTTTTTTTTTACCGGCCTACCAGTGTAAACGACTTTCGCCGTAAGCTACGGCTTTTTGCTTACCGGTCTCAGTGTAAATTGCCTATTAGTCTTTTATTCATTCCATTCTTGTAATTAATTCTATGTGAGACGTTTGACAATTAAGTTCAATTTGCATTGTACTCCGGCACGCTGCCGTTAATATTTGATTTATTAATCACACATTGTTGAGCCACAAGGCCAACACTACCACTAAGGGGACGAAGTCAAGTCCTCCACCCTAATCTTCATAAAGCTAACAGCTGATACAACAACAACACCATCCGCCGCTAGACCGAAGACATCATCACTGCTGTTCAAGGAAAGGAGGAAAACATTTACTGGCGCCCAACGGGATTAAGATAATCTTACGATATCTATTAAGACAGGAATACCATGGCCCTAAACAAGAACATGTAAGTGAATGCTCGGTAAAAATTTTAAAAAGCATTAATGAAAAAATATTGAAAAGAATTTGTTAATAAATTGGCAACGCGAAAGTAAGCATTGCGGTATATGTACTCTAAGCATTGTGAAATTATTGACGTGCAAGTGCAGTCTTTAAAAAAAAAAAAAACAAGAGAAACAAATTAATATTTCCGCTTCATTGACTGCTCATGACTTGGGCTTACAGAAATATAAAGGTAGAATATGACAGTGACGAAGATCAAGAAGTAGAATTTAGGCCAGAGAGAAATGGTCAATTAGAAATGGATCCGACATTACTAAAAGCGTTAGTAGAAGGTGCCGTAAGAGAGGAGAATAAAAGACGAGTTCCGAGCGGAACTTGAAACAGTAAGAAGTCAAGTTAATGCGTTAAGAATAAACGCCCCACAGGTCGAGACATACCAGAGAGTGACAATTGACCCTAATGTGAGATGTGAGGTGAAGCTGGACATTGTGAAGTCAGTGCGGCTATGGACGCGTACGAGATTTTCAAAAGATATGTTGGCAGCGAGGCGCATTACGAGGCTGTGGCCATTTTAAAAAACAAAGTTACTGGACCAGCTCGTGCCATCCTTACGTCGCACAATACAGTGCTTAATTTTGACGCGATTGTCGCTAGACTCGACTGCACGTACGCAGACAAGACATCCTTGCGCGTACTAAGACAGCAACTAGAACTAGTTAGGCAGGGTGACCTAAACCTAATGGATTACTATGATGAGGTAGAAAAGAAACTCACTCTTGTGACGAATAAAATAGTAATGACACATGACGAACAAGCTGCGTCCATTCTTTGTGCAGAAATTAGAGATGATGCACTACATGCCTTTATGGCAGGACTTAAGAGGTCCCTAAAGTCTTTAGCAAAGCAAAGCCCAAGGATTTGCCATCTGCATTAGCAGTGGCCCGTGAGGCTGAAAATAGCATCAAAAGAAGCGCATCTTATGCCAAAGTAATATAAGAAAGAAACCATAGCAACGACAATACTAGATTTGGCAGTCGTAACCAAGCAAGACAAGGTAGGGGCCAGGAGAGAAATCCACATTTTGTTGGAAATCAAGGCCAAAACAGGGCACAACAGGCTGACCCTAAAACGTCATCGAATGACAAAGAGGCACAATCAAGGTATCAGGCTCTACCCATGGACGTTGATCCTTCGATGTCCAAATTAAGACAACAGACCAATTGGGGAAAGCCACAGGGCTATTCTACACAAGACGGGGCTCAAAAGAGGCATAATACTTCGGAGCGCATGTCAGGCAATAGGCGCCAAAGGATTAACAATATTACCCAAAAAGCGCCTAGCCAAGACGAAAAAGATTACGAAGAAATGGCCGAAGCTGAGTGTGCTGAAATAGATGACGAAAGTGACGAACCCGAGGACAACGATTTGTTGAATTTTTTAGAGGTCGTTCCCAATTGCCGTTCGTCGAGCGTCAGTTGGCTGGCAAAACATTAAAGATTCTTATCGACACCGGGGCGGCAAAAAGTTACATTAAACCCTTAAAGGAGTTAAAAAACGTAACACCAGTCGACACCCCTTTTACTGTGAACTCCATTCATGGGTCCAGTAAAATCCAACATTAATGGTCAATGGTAATTTTTGGGAAAGTTGCCACGTTTTTCATATTAGATACCCTTGACACCTTTGATGCCATAATAGGCTTCGATCTGCTTACGCAGGCGGGGGTAACTATAGACCTAATGGGAAACAGCATAAACTACGGTAATACTTCGGAAATACTCAATCATCATCCATGCGATAATGTGAACTTTACACGTGTCGATGATATCGTAGTCCCAAGTTCTGAAAGAGGCGAATTCAGGAAAATGATACTTAAGAGAATTAGTGCATTCGCGACCTCTAACGAGGCGCTGCCCTTTAATACTTCAGTAGTCGCCAGAATCCGAACTGTAGACAATAAGGAGGTATACTCAAAGCTCTATCCATACCCAGTAGGCGTGTCAGATTTTGTAAACAACGAAGTCGCACAGCTGTTGAAAGATGGCATCATAAGGCCATCAAGATCCGCGTATAACATCCCGACCTGGGTTGTTGATAAGAAAGGGATAGATTCCAACGGTAATAAGAATAAACGACTTGTCATTGACTTTAGGAAGTTAAATGAGAAAACCATTGCCGACCGTTATCCGATGCCAAGTATCCAAATAATTTTAGCTTATCTCGGAAAAGCTAAATTTTTCACCACATTGGATCTTAAATCCGGATACCACCAGATATACCTAGCGGAGGACGATCGTGAAAAGACAGCTTTCTCAGTAAATGGCGGAAAGTACGAGCTCTGTCGACTGCATTTTGGTTTATAAAATGCGGAAACATTTTTCAAAGAGCAATCGACGATGTCTAACGAGAACAAATTGGCAAGATATGTTACGTCCATGTTGATGACGTAATCATCTTCTCTGAAAACGCCGCAGATCACGTCTGCCAAATCGATATAATACTTCAGCAACTTTGTAATGCTAACATGAGAGTTTCTTAAGAAAAGACAAAATTTTTCAAAAAAAAGGTCGAGTACTTAGGCTTTATTGTTACTAGCGAGGGAGCAAAAACGGACCAAGAAAAAGTCAAGGCGATCCAAGAGTACACTGAGCCAAAAAATTTGTATTCTCTGAGATCTTTTCTAGGCCTAGCCAGCTACTATAGGGTGTTTAGCAAAGACTTTGCAGCCATAACAAGGCCTTTGACTAATATACTGAAAGGCGAAAATGGCACTGTAAGCAAACACATGTCTAGGAAAGTAGCTGTTGAATTCGACGAATCTCAGCGCGACGCCTTTAACCGGTTGAGAAACATACTAGCATCGGAAGATGTGATGCTCATATACCCTGATTTCAAACGACCTTTTGATTTGACTACAGATGCTTCTGCAAATGGCATTGGAGCAGTATTATCTCAAGGGGGGAGACCTATCACCATGATCTCCCGAACTCTAAAAACATGTGAAACTCACTATGCTACCAACGAAAGAGAGTTGTTGGCGATTGTATGGGCTCTAGGCAAATTGCAGAACTACCTTTATGGTACAAGAGAGTTACGTATATTTACAGATCATCAACCTCTCACGTTTGCAGTGTCTGAGAAAAATACGAATGCGAAAATCAAGAGGTGGAAGGCGTTTATCGAACAACATAACGCCCAATTGCACTACAAGCCAGGGAAAAAAAACCTTGTCGCAGATGCCTTATCTAGGCAAGAGCTTAACGCTCTCCAAGACGAAACGCAATCAGACATAGCCACCATTCACAGTGAGGTATCCCTTTCATACACTATACCAACAGCTGAAAATCCCTTTAATTGCTATAGAAATCAAATAACTTAAGAAGAACCACGTTATTCATTGCATCGAAAATTTATTTTATTTGGCAAGAAAACCCGTCACTTAATTCAATTTACAGATAAAAATAATCTTTTAGAAACATTAAAACTGGCTGTGAACCCCGATGTCGTAAGCGCGTTTTATTGCGAACTCAGAAGAATAGTGTCAGATATCACCAACAAAAACGAACAAGTAGAAATAGTCAACACCGAACATAATCGTGCGCACAGAGCGGCACAAGAAATGACTAAATTGGCCAACGAGGTTGTACTAAATTGCAAAGTTTGCGCTATTGCCAAGTACGACCGACACCCCAAAAGACAAGAGCTCGGGAAGACGCCAATTCCCTCATTTGCCGGAGAAATGTTACACATTGACATATTTTCTACCGATCAGAAACTCTTCCTGACCTGCATCGATAAATTTTCCAAATTCACCGTCGTCCAACCTTTACCTTCTCGATCAGTAGTCGATATTATCAACCCCATTTTACTTATAATTAATACCTTTCCAAATACAAAAACCATTTATTGCGACAATGAACCATCGTTTAATTCCGAAACGATCACTTCATTGTTAAAAAATCAGTTTGACATTGACGCTGTAAACGCCCCCCCGTTGCATAGCTGTTCCAATGGGCAAGTGGAACGTTTCCACAGTACATTAATAGAAATTGCCAGGTGTTTAAAATTGGACAACAAATTGGCGATACAGTTCAGGCTATCATGAGAGCAACAAATAATAAAACTATACATTCAGTAACTGAGCAAAAACCACTCGATGTAATTCACTCTATACCAGACGAAATTAAGCAAAAAATCAAAGATCGACTAATAAAAGCCCAGCAAGACCAATAAGCCAGATGCAACCCAAACAGACACAACAGGATGTTTGATGTAGGAGAGAAAGTTTACCTCAAAAATAACAAAAGATTAGGTAACAAACTATCTCCCTTGTGCACAGAGGGCGCCATACAAGCAGACCTGGGAACGTCTGTACTTGTTAAGGGGAGGGTGGTCCATAAGGACAATGTGAGGTAAACTTAAGTCATCTTCTATCTATATATATAAAATTCTTTGTCCTGACTGACTCACTGACTGACTGACTGACTGACTGACTGACTGACTGACTGAGAATCAACGTGTAGTCCAAACGGTAAAAGATAGAAAGCTGAAATTTGCACACAACATAGTTGAGATAATTTCATCGTGCAATAAGACGGCGTTTTGCGAAATTCGACCTGTAAGTGGGTCAAAATCAAGGTCAAAGGTCACAGAATTGCTTGGTATGAAAAACTTTTTTGTTTCTTGAGATATCTCAACTAAACTCACAGATTATATGTTTGGGGCTGTCTATGACATTCTGACCAAATTTGGTCAAAGTCGGATGACTATATCATATAGCTGCCATAGGAACAATCGGATGCAAAATGATCTTTAGCATGAAACATTTTTTTATTTCTTAAGATATCTCAACCAAACTCACGGATTGTATGTTTGGGACTGTCCTTTACATTCTGACCAAACTTGGTTGAAATCGGATGGCTATATCATATAGCTGCCATAGGAATAATCGGATGTTAATTGACCTTTAGTATGAAAAACTTTTTTGTTTCTTAAGATATCTCAACTAAACTCACAGATTATATGTTTGGGACTGTCTCTTACATTCTTACCAAATTTGGTCAAAGTCGGATGACTATATCATATAGCTGCCATAGGAACAATCGGATGCAAAATAACCTTTAGTATGAAAAACTTTGTTGTTTCTTAAGATATCCCAACCAAACTCACAGATTATATGTCTGGGACTGTCCTTTACACTCTGACCAAATTTGGTCAAAGTCGGATGACTATATAATATAGCTGCCATAGGAACAATCGGATGCAAAATGATCTTTAGCATGAAAAACTTTTTTATTTCTTAAGATATCTCAACCAAACTCACAGATTATATGTTTGGGACTGTCCCTTACATTCTTACCAAATTTGGTCAAAGTCGGATGACTATATCATATAGCTGCCATAGGATTAATCGGATGCAAGTTAACCTTTAGAATCAAAAACTCTGTTGTTGTATGAGATATTCTTAGAAAACTCAGACATTAACTCTTCTTGATAAATTTTGAATTTTCCTCAAATTTAGCTTTTTCCCGCCAAATTTAGCTTTTTCCCGCCAAATCTGGATTTTTCCAGCCAACTCACTTAATCTGAGTTTTAGCCAAAGCAAGAAGAAACATTGAAACCGCGGACAGCGGAAGTTTAATATTTCCGTTTTTTTTTACAAAAAATGCTATATTATATAAATTTGTTAAAGGCAACTACTAAGAACCTTCTCTTTAATTTTGCGAGCGAAGCGAGCAGGGGACGGACCCTCTTATATTGTATTAATTTGTTAAACCGGACAACTAAAGAAGTTCTTTTAAATTTTTGCGAGCGAGGCGAGCTGCGGGTTGGCGAGCGAAGCGAGCAGTTTAAGTTTGTTAAGCTGGACAACAAAAGACCTTCTTTTTAATTTTGCGAGCGAAGCGAGCGGGGGTTGGCGAGCGAAGCGAGCAGGGGGCGGAGCCCCCTAGTATATATATAAAACTCTTTGTCCTAAATCACTGACTCCCTGAGAATCAACGTGTAGTCCAAACGGTAAAAGATAGAAAGCTGAAATTTGCACACAACATAGTTGAGATAATTTCATCGTGCAATAAGACGGCGTTTTGCGAAATTCGACCTGTAAGTGGGTCAAAATCAAGGTCAAAGGTCACAGAATTGCTTGGTATGAAAAACTTTTTTGTTTCTTGAGATATCCCAACCAAACTCACAGATTATATGTCTGGGACTGTCCTTTAACATTCTGACCAAATTTGGTCAAAGTCGGATGACTATATCATATAGCTGCCATAGGAACAATCGGATGCAAAATGATCTTTAGCATGAAAAACTTTTTTATTTCTTAAGATATCTCAACCAAACTCACAGATTATATGTTTGGGGCTGTCTATGACATTCTTACCAAATTTGGTCAAAGTCGGATGACTATATCATATAGCTGCCATAGGATTAATCGGATGCAAGTTAACCTTTAGAATCAAAAACTCTGTTGTTGTATGAGATATTCTTAGAAAACTCAGACATTAACTCTTCTTGATAAATTTTGAATTTTCCTCAAATTTAGCTTTTTCCCGCCAAATTTAGCTTTTTCCCGCCAAATCTGGATTTTTCCAGCCAACTCACTTAATCTGAGTTTTAGCCAAAGCAAGAAGAAACATTGAAACCGCGGACAGCGGAAGTTTAATATTTCCGTTTTTTTTTACAAAAAATGCTATATTATATAAATTTGTTAAAGGCAACTACTAAGAACCTTCTCTTTAATTTTGCGAGCGAAGCGAGCAGGGGACGGACCCTCTTATATTGTATTAATTTGTTAAACCGGACAACTAAAGAAGTTCTTTTAAATTTTTGCGAGCGAGGCGAGCTGCGGGTTGGCGAGCGAAGCGAGCAGTTTAAGTTTGTTAAGCTGGACAACAAAAGACCTTCTTTTTAATTTTGCGAGCGAAGCGAGCGGGGGTTGGCGAGCGAAGCGAGCAGGGGGCGGAGCCCCCTAGTATATATATAAAACTCTTTGTCCTAAATCACTGACTCCCTGAGAATCAACGTGCAGCCCAAACGGTTAAAGATAGAAAGCTGAAATTTTCACACAACATAGGTGAGATAATTTCATCGTACAATAAGACGGCGTTTTGCGAAATTAGACCTGTGAGTGGGTCAAAATCAAGGTCAAAGGTCACAGAATTGCTTAGTATGAACAACTTTTTTGTTTCTTGAGATATCTCAACCAAACTCACAGATTGTATGTTTGAGACTGTCCTTTACATTCTGACCAAATGGAATTAAAGTCGGATGACTATATCATATAGCTGCCATAGGAACAATCGGATGAAAAATAACCTTTAGTACAAAAAACTTTTTTGTTTCTCAGAATATCGCAATAAAACTCACAGATAGTACGTCTGATACTGTCTGCTACATTCTGACCAAACTTGGTTGAAATCGGATGGCTATATCATATAGCTGCCATAGGAACAATCGGATGTTAATTGACCTTTAGTAAAAAAACTTATTTGTTTCTTAAGATATCTCAACCAAACTTACAGATTGTATGTCTGGGACTGTCCCTTACATTCTGACTAAATTTGGTAAAAGTCGGGTGACTATATCATATAGCTGCCATAGGAACAATCGGATGCAAAATAACCTTTAGTATGAAAAACTTTTTTGTTTCTTACGGCCCTATTCTCCTTCAGCTTGCTGTTTTTGGACCTTTTTTGAAAAAATTCTCGTTTGAAAACGCAAAAAGATATTTGAATTTTGTTTTTTTTATTGAATTAGTAATGAATGAAAGAAAATAAAAAAAATTTTTTCGCCGCGATATAGGGGCTGTCCATAGATGATGGCACCGTCAAAGTTGGCCCTCAAAAAAAAGGCATGGTGCTGGCGGCCACGATTCCGGCCCTCAGGAGCGTCTGAAAAAAAAAAATATAGGGTTATGATCAGCATAGATGTAATTTTGGCCCGTAGTAAAATAAAAATTTTGCGATTTTTTTTGACAAAATGGCGGCCACTTGAAATTGACAAATCGAATTTGGACCCATTTTTTTTGTAGTTTAGTGTAAATAAAAAATAGTAAAAAAAATCGCAAAATTTTTATTTTACTACGGGCCAGAATGGTGACAATTCTACGTCGATTAAACTTTGTTTCATCTAAATCGGTTCAGTAGAACTGGCGGAATCGTGGCCGCCAGCTCGAAAAACGTGGTTTCGAGATAAACGCGTTCAAAGTTTGAAGTTTATTTTTCGAAAAAAAAAAAAAAATCATAAATGTTGGAATGCAGTTTTAAAGAGGCATCAATTGTGCGTCGATCGCACTTTGTTTCATCAAAAAAATAAATTTTTTTCATAAAAACCAGTTTTATTGACTTTTAAGTAATCTTTTTGTACAAAACTGAAAGGAAATGAAAAATGCTAGTACGCAGCTTGAAAATTTTGACAATTCTACGTCGATTGCACTTTATTTTATCAAAATCGGTTCAGCGACTGTTGTTATCGCTCCGATTGCTTTATTTTCAATGATCTTACAACATGGACTTAAACATATCGTAAGCTAATAAGAAGGCTGTACGCTGCTTTGGGTGGCAGCGCAGCCGTTTATATATAAGCGTATAAAAAACATATAAAACGAATATATAAATGTGAACGACGGATACGTCGCTGCGGGCAGAGTGTGTTATGCACATATATACTTAAGCGGTCAATGCATGGGACACATGCTGACGCTGCCTAATTCTTGTAGGATCATATTTCGGTGCGCTTGAAGAGTACTTGAAATGTACTTGAAAGCGTATGTCCGAATATGTTTATGCAACGACAAAGTGTCATTGCCTTTTTGTGTTATGTTTATACAGCAACATGTGTTACTGTTTAGGGTACATTTAATACAGTGTACTATCGATATATGCGCATACTACATCTCCCTCCTTTTGAAAAATAACGTAACTTAGTGAAGTTATTTTACTTAAATTTATTTTATATAAAATTTTTTTGATTTTTTATAATTGTAATGTATTTATAATGTATTTAGTGTATTTTAAAATATTATTATTTTTTTTTTTATATATGTATATTAGAGTGCATCGAATTGTATGGGCCCGAAAAAATGAAAAAATGGTAACCCATTTTCGTAATCTGTGGTCAATTCTAAGATGTTTTCACGAAGAAACCATAGTTCTAAAATGAATTCCTGGTCCGCGCTTTTTGAGTTGAAAATTCATTTTTTTTTTGAAAATTTATATCTTGATTGTTTATGGTTCGATTCTGACAAACTTGGTGTCAATACTCTTGTTAGGACCAGGACTTTTAAAATTCAACATAAAAAAGGACGAAATGTCCTTTAAACATAATTTTCATCCTTGGAACGACGATTTCGCGGTTCGCCTCTATACCAATAAATAAATCGAAATTAAAGCTATTTTTTGGCAAAAAAAATTTTATTTTCCCTGAACCTGTATTTTTTTTTAACAGAAAATGTAACAATATTTTTTTTAAGCCAACAAGTATGCCATAAAAAACTTTGCAATCATAAAAGGTATGCAATAAAAAAACATTAAAATCATTAAGAAATTCTATCACTATATAGCGTATTACTCCGCGATTTATTCATAGATTCTCAAAAGCAACAGACTATTTTCTTCGTAACAGTGTCGGCTATACGTTAAACTCTTAAAAATAATTTTACCTTGGCGAAATCTATTTTTTCTAGGGCAATTTGTGAGCTGTCGTGACCCAAAATTCACAAAAAACCGGATTTTGGAACTTTTAAAAGTCGCTAGCTTCTGAACTACTAAGCCGATCTTTACATTCTGACCAAACTTGGTTGAAATCGGATGGCTATATCATATAGCTGCCATAGGAATAATCGGATGTTAATTGACCTTTAGTATGAAAAACTTGTTTGTTTCTTAAGATATCTCAACTAAACTCACAGATTATATGTTTGGGACTGTCTCTTACATTCTTACCAAATTTGGTCAAAGTCGGATGACTATATCATATAGCTGCCATAGGAACAATCGGATGCAAAATAACCTCTTTAGTATGAAAAACTTTGTTGTTTCTTAAGATATCCCAACCAAACTCACAGATTATATGTCTGGGACTGTCCTTTACACTCTGACCAAATTTGGTCAAAGTCGGATGACTATATAATATAGCTGCCATAGGAACAATCGGATGCAAAATGATCTTTAGCATGAAAAACTTTTTTATTTCTTAAGATATCTCAACCAAACTCACAGATTATATGTTTGGGACTGTCCCTTACATTCTTACCAAATTTGGTCAAAGTCGGATGACTATATCATATAGCTGCCATAGGATTAATCGGATGCAAGTTAACCTTTAGAATCAAAAACTCTGTTGTTGTATGAGATATTCTTAGAAAACTCAGACATTAACTCTTCTTGATAAATTTTGAATTTTCCTCAAATTTAGCTTTTTCCCGCCAAATTTAGCTTTTTCCCGCCAAATCTGGATTTTTCCAGCCAACTCACTTAATCTGAGTTTTAGCCAAAGCAAGAAGAAACATTGAAACCGCGGACAGCGGAAGTTTAATATTTCCGTTTTTTTTTACAAAAAATGCTATATTATATAAATTTGTTAAAGGCAACTACTAAGAACCTTCTCTTTAATTTTGCGAGCGAAGCGAGCAGGGGACGGACCCTCTTATATTGTATTAATTTGTTAAACCGGACAACTAAAGAAGTTCTTTTAAATTTTTGCGAGCGAGGCGAGCTGCGGGTTGGCGAGCGAAGCGAGCAGTTTAAGTTTGTTAAGCTGGACAACAAAAGACCTTCTTTTTAATTTTGCGAGCGAAGCGAGCGGGGGTTGGCGAGCGAAGCGAGCAGGGGGCGGAGCCCCCTAGTATATATATAAAACTCTTTGTCCTAAATCACTGACTCCCTGAGAATCAACGTGCAGCCCAAACGGTTAAAGATAGAAAGCTGAAATTTTCACACAACATAGGTGAGATAATTTCATCGTACAATAAGACGGCGTTTTGCGAAATTCGACCTGTGAGTGGGTCAAAATCAAGGTCAAAGGTCACAGAATTGCTTAGTATGAACAACTTTTTTGTTTCTTGAGATATCTCAACCAAACTCACAGATTGTATGTTTGAGACTGTCCTTTACATTCTGACCAAATGGAATTAAAGTCGGATGACTATATCATATAGCTGTCATAGGAACAATCGGATGAAAAATAACCTTTAGTACAAAAAACTTTTTTGTTTCTCAGAATATCGCAATAAAACTCACAGATAGTACGTCTGATACTGTCTGCTACATTCTGACCAAACTTGGTTGAAATCGGATGGCTATATCATATAGCTGCCATAGGAACAATCGGATGTTAATTGACCTTTAGTAAAAAAACTTATTTGTTTCTTAAGATATCTCAACCAAACTTACAGATTGTATGTCTGGGACTGTCCCTTACATTCTGACTAAATTTGGTAAAAGTCGGGTGACTATATCATATAGCTGCCATAGGAACAATCGGATGCAAAATAACCTTTAGTATGAAAAACTTTTTTGTTTCTTACGGCCCTATTCTCCTTCAGCTTGCTGTTTTTGGACCTTTTTTAAAAAATTCTCGTTTGAAAACGCAAAAAGATATTTGAATTTTGTTTTTTTTATTGAATTAGTAATGAATGAAAGAAAATAAAAAAAATTTTTTCGCCGCGATATAGGGGCTGTCCATAGATGATGGCACCGTCAAAGTTGGCCCTCAAAAAAAAGGCATGGTGCTGGCGGCCACGATTCCGGCCCTCAGGAGCGTCTGAAAAAAAAAAATATAGGGTTATGATCAGCATAGATGTAATTTTGGCCCGTAGTAAAATAAAAATTTTGCGATTTTTTTTGACAAAATGGCGGCCACTTGAAATTGACAAATCGAATTTGGACCCATTTTTTTTGTAGTTTAGTGTAAATAAAAAATAGTAAAAAAAATCGCAAAATTTTTATTTTACTACGGGCCAGAATGGTGACACTCTACGTCGATTAAACTTTGTTTCATCCAAATCGGTTCAGTAGAACTGGCGGAATCGTGGCCGCCAGCTCGAAAAACGTGGTTTCGAGATAAACGCGTTCAAAGTTTGAAGTTTATTTTTCGAAAAAAAAAAAAAATCATAAATGTTGGAATGCAGTTTTAAAGAGGCATCAATTGTGCGTCGATCGCACTTTGTTTCATCAAAAAAATAAATTTTTTTCATAAAAACCAGTTTTATTGACTTTTAAGTAATCTTTTTGTACAAAACTGAAAGGAAATGAAAAATGCTAGTACGCAGCTTGAAAATTTTGACAATTCTACGTCGATTGCACTTTATTTTATCAAAATCGGTTCAGCGACTGTTGTTATCGCTCCGATTGCTTTATTTTCAATGATCTTACAACATGGACTTAAACATATCGTAAGCTAATAAGAAGGCTGTACGCTGCTTTGGGTGGCAGCGCAGCCGTTTATATATAAGCGTATAAAAAACATATAAAACGAATATATAAATGTGAACGACGGATACGTCGCTGCGGGCAGAGTGTGTTATGCACATATATACTTAAGCGGTCAATGCATGGGACACATGCTGACGCTGCCTAATTCTTGTAGGATCATATTTCGGTGCGCTTGAAGAGTACTTGAAATGTACTTGAAAGCGTATGTCCGAATATGTTTATGCAACGACAAAGTGTCATTGCCTTTTTGTGTTATGTTTATACAGCAACATGTGTTACTGTTTAGGGTACATTTAATACAGTGTACTATCGATATATGCGCATACTACATCTCCCTCCTTTTGAAAAATAACGTAACTTAGTGAAGTTATTTTACTTAAATTTATTTTATATAAAATTTTTTTGATTTTTTATAATTGTAATGTATTTATAATGTATTTAGTGTATTTTAAAATATTATTATTTTTTTTTTTATATATGTATATTAGAGTGCATCGAATTGTATGGGCCCGAAAAAATGAAAAAATGGTAACCCATTTTCGTAATCTGTGGTCAATTCTAAGATGTTTTCACGAAGAAACCATAGTTCTAAAATGAATTCCTGGTCCGCGCTTTTTGAGTTGAAAATTCATTTTTTTTTTGAAAATTTATATCTTGATTGTTTATGGTTCGATTCTGACAAACTTGGTGTCAATACTCTTGTTAGGACCAGGACTTTTAAAATTCAACAGAAAAAAAGGACGAAATGTCCTTTAAACATAATTTTCATCCTTGGAACGACGATTTCGCGGTTCGCCTCTATACCAATAAATTAGTCAGAATTAAAGCTATTTTTTGGCAAAAAAAATTTTATTTTCCCTGAACCTGTATTTTTTTTTAACAGAAAATGTAACAATATTTTTTTTAAGCCAACAAGTATGCCATAAAAAACTTTGCAATCATAAAAGGTATGCAATAAAAAAACATTAAAATCATTAAGAAATTCTATCACTATATAGCGTATTACTCCGCGATTTATTCATAGATTCTCAAAAGCAACAGACTATTTTCTTCGTAACAGTGTCGGCTATACGTTAAACTCTTAAAAATAATTTTACCTTGGCGAAATCTATTTTTTCTAGGGCAATTTGTGAGCTGTCGTGACCCAAAATTCACAAAAAAACCGGATTTTGGAACTTTTAAAAGTCGCTAGCTTCTGAACTACTAAGCCG
>JBAMBL010000498.1:600000-782253 GCA_037043405.1 Drosophila subquinaria | reverse complement strand
AGCTCTTAGAAATACCTTAAAAGTTTTTTTTTTAATTATAAGGGTAAACAGTTACAGGTTAAATAAGGTATTTTTTCCCACATTTTGACAATTTAAGAAAAATCTACACAACAAATCACATCAAATATTGCAATTTTAAAATTTCTGATGTCTTATTCAAAAATTTCTGATATCCCATAAAAAAACCTCTTTACGAGGTAAAAGTCTAGTGACGAAAACATTGTCATGCCCCAAAATTTCTGATATCCAATTTTGTGACGAATAATATTAAGTTTTACACCTAAATTATTTTAAACAAAATTTTTGCATTCGGCACTGCGCAAAACAGTGAGTTTTATTTAGTATTAGAATTGAAACATTTTAGCGCAATGTGCCGGGTGCCAAAATTTTGTTTAATTAAAGAATTTCAGTATTATTTAAGAATTTAGAAATGAAAAAGTTACAAAAGTTTTGTCGAACACTCCGAGCGAGCTTAAATAGGTTACGATGCTTGTTTGCAGAAAGAATTAAATAGGAATTGAGTAGAGCATTGTTCAAATAAGTTTTAAGAAAATGTATGATTTTATAATAGTTAAGAATTGTAGAAAATTGGGATATCGCGTTGTCAATTTAAATATTAATGGAAAAATATTTCTAAAATTGAATTGTTATAATAATTAGCAAAGAAAATTCAATTGAAAATTGAGTAAAATATGAATTAAAAAAAAAATATGATTTTGGAAGAATTAAGAATATATTTAATGTAATATAATCACTGCGGACGGCAGTCCGCGCTAGTGACGAAAGCAGCACGAAGGGTGCGAAGGCGACTAGCATATATACACAGGAAGAATGGAAAATTTGCTATGACTGTCCGATCAGGTCGAGTTATATACCGATCGAAAGGTATTAACTTAACTTACAAATGTGCATACTAAGACTTTTGGAAACTCACCTGGTTCGTGAGATAAACAGGTGTAAGTGGGAGGGGCAAAATTTAAATGATTGGAGCTAATGGGGCCGTTGGAGCCTTTCTGAATTTTTTTTTTATTTTTAACTATTCTAATCAAAATTACGCGTCGAATGACACCTCGATCATCAAAATCCGACCGCTGGTTCGAAAGATAATTAATTTTGAAATTTTTAGGGGCCTTCCGAAAATGAGATGAAAAGTCAGTCTGTTTGTTTGTTTGTTTGTCTGTGTCTGTGTTAGTATCAAAGCGTTGATTTAGCTTAAATGTTTGAATGAGGACTTGTTCCCGCTCAAAAATATAGAAACGTTTGTTCTACGACTTTTTCGAAAAATCGCTAGTTTAGCGGGAAATCGCTAAAAACCGCTAAAATAAAAAATTGTGCCGGGTGCCAAAATTTTGCTTAAAATAATTTATGTGTAAAACTTAATATTATTCGTCACAAAATTGGATATCAGAAATTTTGGGGCATGTTAATATTAAATAATAATATCTGATTTTAAATATTGATTGACTAGTTTTTATCCAAATATATTTCCTAGCTAGAATTTTAATATAACATTATCGTATACGATTCTTGAAGGCTTTTACAACACAATTGCTTTCTGTACTGCATTATGATATTCCATAGCATTATTCTGGCAGAAACTTAGATACTTAGCATTTGAGAAAATCTGCCAACGGGACTTTTAGACGTGCTTACATCTATTGTGTACTAGTTTCATTTTTGAGCAGTAGCTCCAGATACAAATGATTAAGGTTTTGGTTCCCATTGGACATTCACACACACACATTCTCATGCACCCGAAGAGAGACAGTTAAACCGCTTAAAAGAGAGCACACCTGATCATTACTTATACAGTTAGACCACATGAATCCCCAACTACTGGCTTAAGCTCGTACATACTTGGCCAAAACTCCCACAAGCCTGCTCAAATGTGAACACATTCAACAATTACATACAAAAGAAAATCTTGTTTCAGTTTTTCACACAATTCAATGCGTTTTTCACACGCTTAAATTATAATTTCAGTTATTTTTTTTCGGTGGTCATACGTATCTAGTTATAAAGGTAGCTGAATGTGATCACATGAGCATACAATTTTGGGACGAGGAAAATCTACAAAACTGCTGTCGGGGCTAATTTAAATTTTTCTTTTTTCTTTTTTGGGCTATCTCAAGGCGTTTGCAGCTTTAAGAAAGTTGACCAGGCCGTGACTTGTTTCATTGCCTCATTAACTTTCGCACGTAGCTAACCGCCGTCTCCTCTCCTCTGTCCTCTCTCCCCTCTCCCTCATCTGGTTTATACTCCCACAATGTTCTCAAAGATAAAATCGATTCGCGCGGTCGTTGGCAAACTGTCCAAGTGTCCAAATGTCCAACTGGCTGACCGACGACGCGTCGGACCCTGGCCAACAACTTTCCTAACTTAACCTTTATTGTCCGAAAGTTGTTCTTATTATTACTCTCTTGTGCTTTTTTCTTGCACTTTTCTTCTTCTACTTCTATTTCTTTCTCTTCTTCTTCTTGGCACAGACAAAAACAATTTTCTTTTTTTTTTGAGTAAAATTTACATTTTCAACGGCCTTTAAGCGATGCTGGTCACTCGGCTTTGAGTTTTTCTTTTTCTTTTTCTTTTTTTCGTTTTTTTTCCCGCTTTGGTCTATTTTGTTCGTCTGCTTTAAGCGATGTTTATCTTTTGTCATAATATGCACTGGGAATCACCTTAACTGATATTATCGGTGGCGCCTCGGGTGAGTTTCTGCTTGCACCACGACACCACTCGACTCCAGTTACTCTCATGGCCAAAATGTTCGGTATAGTTATAAGGATGGGACAGGGGTACAAAATGCCTATATCATTTGTACATATCTCATCTTCATTTCTTTTCTTGTCGTTTCTATTCTTTTCTATTCCCATTAATGGCAGCTACTGTTATACGATTATTGCAATGTCTCCGTTGACGACTTCTGTTTCTTTTTCACCTGCTCAGTTAGTTTTGTCGGACAATGGTCAGTAATTGTATTTATATATTTTCTTGCACTTCTCATGTTCATTATGATTTCACTGATAATATTTAAAATTATTTTTCAGTTATATTTCTTTGTGTCTTCGTTTCTGATAAGAACAAATTTCTGTTGAAAATTTTGTTTTTGTTGAATTTTTTAAACAATATTATATTTATTTGTATTTCATTAATATTTCTCATTTATTTCTTAATAAACCAAAACGAAATCAAGCAATTCCTATTCAACTAATTTGAAAATTGGGGCAAAGTTTTAATTGAGGTTTGTTGGCAACTGGAATTGCAGCTAAAATTGCGTCAAAACTTTGACAAGTCTTATGGCAAACTAGGAAAATCAAGGGAAAATATTTTTGAGATGAAAAGTGATTTTAAATATAAGAACTAATATATTATTGGGTTGAAATATTTAATACGGTCTAAAATAAAAATATACTTTTAGTTAATAACTAATAACCGTATTTATGTGTAACTTTTGCAAATGTTAAACTCAAATGCCAAGCTGCCAATTTTATTAGCTTATGGCCAAGGCGATTGGTTTCGGTCTTTTTTTTATGCCAAGGCTACAGCAAGGGGCGCCACACCCAGTCGCAGCTACAACTACAGTGAGAGCCAGAGATAGAGCCACAGCCCCACACATGTGAGGCACGCCACAAAAGCCAGTCCCAACACGTGCCCCCAAAACAATGGACACTGCGATGGAATCACTGAGTTGTCGAGACAGACAGACAGACAATCGATGGCTCTGTTAGCCGCAACAAAGAAGATCTATGCAAATCTACAGCGTATGGAAAATAAATTAAAATAAAAAACAAATAAATATAATAATATTTATTTATAGCTGCCAAATGGCTTTATTGTTTGCAATCATCGCAATGTTATTGATTTCGCTGGCGGTGCAGCTGCAGCCACATCTAAATCCACATCGAAGCTTGCCACAGGCGTCGGATTCTATTAGAGGCAGCCACAATGAGAGACGAAGTCGAGGCTACTGCGATTGTGGCGCCACAGACTCGGCCAAATTCAAGTCTCGGCCTGGGATCGTTTCTTGCCATTGTTTGTTTCCATCTGACCCAGAATTGTTGGCCCAGGGATATGTTTAGCATATGCAACATCATTTGTCAAGATGGTTATGTGGCAAGTGCAGCATCCATTGCATGATGATCATGATATTGTCGTATGACGATCATCAAAATTTCATTTGCCAAAGACTCTTTTATCGCGATGCCTGGCGCTGGGCCATTGTCTAGACTTGTGACTGAGCCACGTCTAAATGGTGGATTATCCTAGCGCCAGGATTACCGGACGCCGTTGCAGTCTCAGACTTGCAGCCCAGACAGAAACAAAAGCGAAATCAAATAAACATTAGCAAAAATCCGTTGCCAGCAAAAAGTTAAGATAAACATCGTCTCGTCTCGACCTACTGAGAGTCGCAGAGAGAGAGAGCAAGAGAGGGGTTGATATTAGCTACCGCAAGACCGAAGACAGGATCGCTTAATCCTCAACATGACACAAATTAGGTCAGTCCCTCAGTCTGTGTGGGAGTGGCAAGTTGCTAGGAAGTACAACTTCTCCTCCTCCTCCTGTTGCTGTTTCGGAAGCGCCGGATAATCATCAAAATTAGGCGAGATCTACGATTAAGTATAGTTCGTGTCTGCGACTCGTGATTGACTGACTGTCCAAACTGCCTGGTTGTTAGTGTTGTTGCTGTTGCTGTTTTGGGTTTGTCGGACTCTGGTTTACGATTACCGAATCTCGATTGGCATCGACTGATGGCGTGCGGCTTTTAATGAGGCGTAGAACAGAAGCAGACCAAGAGAACTAACTGATCCCAGAGCTCAACAAACAAATCAGCCCATTAATGATCTGCAATAACTGACTGCTGACTGTTGATTGATTGTTGCTCGACTCTGATTCAATTCAAATGATATCTTACTTCTAACTACTGCATTTCTGCAGTTCACCAATAACATGCAAGTTATCTCAATTGATCTTTTCAAATTTTTGATAAAATAAATGTTTACAGGGCAACAAGAAGGTAGTATTTTATATGTAAAATAACAAAGTGCTTAATACCGTTTTAAATGATGCATTTACTATATTTTTTTCCAATATTTTATTAAATTCACTTGTATAAATTTATCTATTTTATTATTTTTGATAAACTACTTTAACTAAGTAGTAGAATTTTTAAGCAATTGTATTTAAGTATGCCCAATTTTTTATTAATTTAATAACAAGCTGTTTTTAAATGCGTTTGTTTCAAACTATAAATTTAATTTATTTGGACACTTCAACAATTGCCAAACGAATGTCAATCCAAACATTTTGGGTACAATTTATGCACACCCCTTGGACAACCTCCCATCCTCCCACTGAGAGTTTGTATCCGTATCCGTATCTGTTTGCATCTGTACATCTGTCGGTCCATCTCCCAACTCCAGGGCAAGTTGGCTACTGTGCTTTTTCTATCGCCTCAATCTCGAATCTACCATGACTACGAATTGTGCACAAGTGGCGGCAGTTGAATATTCGAATACTCGAGTACTCGAATGCCAAACCCACTATCAACATGCTGTCATATCCTTTTGCATATCCTTGGGCCAGAAAAATACAGAGACAGAGAGAGAACGTCGCTTTGGCTTTTATTGCTTCATTTCGTTGGCGATTTGTTTTGATTTGTGCAGTTTGATAACCTTTTTCTATGGTGACTTTTGTATTGGTTTCATTTCTTGTTGCTGTTGTTAGTTTTTGCTTTTGTTATTGTTTTGTTATTAGTAATTGTTGCCAATTCCCTGCGGATACAACAGCAACGTTTGTATCCATGTCTGCTTCTCGCATTGTTCAATTTTGATTCCAACTGCTCAGCAGCAGCAGCAGCAGCCACATGTCTTCCCCTCTTTACCTCTGCCGCCTTCCCCTTCCCAGACTACTCTCTCGACCTTATTTCTGGACTTGGACTTCGACATTTGCCGGCGCTGCTGCTGCTACAAAAAACCTTCTCCAACCCAAACCCAAACATAATGAACCGGTTTCGCTTTTCGGCAACTTTTTCTGATTTGCACCCACAAAAACTTGTTGAAATATCTATGGAAATTTATAAATGAAAATTTGTTGAAATGGACTTGGCAGCAAAATATTTATTGCATTAAATATTGGCTCAGTTAAATATTTATAATATCAAATTGATAGCTGAGATTAATAACATACAGCAGATTTTAATTGAAATAATATTCAATAGTTCAAATAATAAGACTATATTTTTTAAAAAAATTGTATCTATGCAAATTAATATAATTAAATTAAAATTCCAATCTTTTCAGTTATCAAATACATTTTTTTTAATAAATTTCATCAATTATTTTCACATTCTTATTTTATAATTGTAGTTAAATTCGAGCCATTTTTTGCCTGTGCCCAAAGTTTTTAGTCGAAGTTAAATAAATATAGTAAATAGATAAACTTTAAAGGCTCTAGTCTTCTAAATTTAAATATGGCGTTGAATAGGAACCTTGACAGTAACTATTCTTAACTTTAGTTCTTGAAAAGTGAAATCAGTTGATGTGATGATTATTGTGCGAAGACACAACTGACAACTGTGTGCGCCGGATTGCGTGCTGTGCATATTTTAAGCGCTGCTCCTCCAAGTGCAATGCCACCTGCTACATGCCACAAGCCACATGCCACTTGAAGCAGGTGGAGCCAGAAACAAATGAGTAAGCCGTTGGCCACCCGGCGACTTCTTAAACAGCGAGCAAAACTAATTGAACTTACCTTCAACTTAAAGTTGCATGGAATATTTAGGAGGCGGCGGCGGGTGTTGAATTTGTGCATTGGAACTTCGACACGGGAGACTTTTGTTTATTTGTTTTCCCAATTACAATTCAATTAAGAAATATTTAAAATTTAATTAAATTTGTTTTTTGTGCGGCAATTCTCTCGACCATGTGAGAATTTATGTTAATTTCCAGAAAATATTTTATTTTTGCTTAATTATTTTGAACTTAGTAGTTTGGGGCATAGCATGCGCGGCCCTCACAAAGACACACAGGTTTTTAATTTCTAGGAATCTGTTTAATTACATTAAAAACTTATTAAATGATAAATGCATAAAAACAATGTGATTCATTTGCATTTTGCATTTTGCGTTTCGCTTTCGATTTTGATTTTGATTGAATTCAAATTTAGTGTATTAATCAAATTTGCATTCGATTCGCGTGAGTTTTTTTTTGTTTTTTTTTTTTTTGTTAAGTAATTTATTTACTTTTTAGTGCACAATTTTTTATGAACTTGTTTACGAGCTGATAATCGCTTCCAGTTGAACTTGAATTCCATTTTATTATATTATTTAATATATTTAATTAGATATTTATTTTCTACTTTGTTTGTAATTTTTATTAACCGTTCTGAAAAGTGTTTATGGAGTATTTTCACTCGGGCAATTTCCGACGGTTCCGCTGCCGATTTACGATACGTTACGTTTACGATAAAGGTCTACGATATTCCCAGTTGGAGTCCAACTAGATTCTCATTCGGCTGTTGCGCCTGCGCGTCTGTTTCGCTTCGCGTTTGCCCAGCAACTGACTTTGGGCTCAGTTGGGACTCTGCTCAGTTCGGTTTGTTTAGGCCGAGCTTTCGAGTTTTTGAGCGCTTTTCGAGCTCGCTGGTTGGTTAGCGGCATTCAAGCGGATTTTCGAGCTGGTTTGGCCAGTTGAAGTCGAAGTTGGCACATGTGAGTTTGAGTTTGGCTCTCTCTCTTTGCCGGCCTGACTAATTGGATGGTTGGATCGCGTTCTTCCAGTTGGCGCTTGAGCAATTAGTTTACGTTCTAATTGGTCAGAAATTATTATAACCGACATTTGCTGCCACCGATCTTGTCGTCCAACAACAACAACAAAGCCAAACTGGTTTTTCGGTTAGCGGTTCTTTTTTCGGTTGACGCCGTCGTCTGATTGGATCTTGAGCGCGGGAACTTCACTTGGCCCGCTAATGGGACAGTTATTAACGGGCTTTATATCATCTGATTTTTTGATGCCACAAAAAAGAAGGTTCTCTGTACTAATTAGCCACGAGTTGCTTGAGCAATGAAGCGAAAAGGTTGTGCAATATTTGTTATTCATTAGCAAGGTTTGCGTTTAACTTGAAGCACTTGAACCTATATACTAACCAAGTTCATTTTGTGAATTAGCAAACAATTGAATTAAAGTATTTTAATGTGTGATATTGATTCAGCTAGCGAAACAGATGCTTGAAATTCATTTGCAATTTCAATACGATTTTTGGTAACACATAATTTGCATATCTCATCTCAGTTTATTGCCATTAATTACACTGTCAGATTTTCTGAAAATTTTATTATTTGGTAAAGAAAACTGTACTATCACAAGAAGTTCTAAGAACCTTTTCAGAATTATTTAATTTGTCATTAAAGAATATTTTTAAATGTTGAATTATTTATTAAAAAAAAAAATAAATATCCAAAAATATATTTATTATAATAAATTTCTGTAAATAATTTGATTAATATAAATTAATGTAATTTCCTTTGGGAATATTTAAATTTGAATACTTGTGGATACAATCATTTAATTATTTAATGTCTGTAAATCTCTTTATTAATTAAAATTTCTAAGAACTTTTACAGACTTGCAGGATTTATCAAAATAGATTAAATTAAGCTTTAATTTACATGTTAAAAAAATATATAAATATGGACACATAATTTTATTAAATTAATTTGTTCAATTTAATTTCTTTTGGAAATTTTAAAATTTGAATAAATAATTTAATTTAATTTATTAAAAACTGTAATTGATTTAATTAATTAAAGTTTCTGGGCAGATTTCGTTGCACTTATGAGCGTTTAAGCTGCCAAATGATATCAGCATGCAAAAATGCGATCAAAACTACTTACAATAAAAAGGGCACAACGAGAGAACAATTTCAGGTAGACACAGCAGCAGCAACTAACAAAAACAACAACAAAAATAACAACAACGACAGCGGCAACAGTTGCAGTTGCTTCCGCGGCAGCAGCAGCAACACGCGGGATATTTAGATACAAGCAGCAACAACAACAACAACAACAAGCCAGCCAAATAAATCGTGATCACATGGTCAAGAGGGCCACAGTTTAGGCAAAGTAGTCAGCATGGCATAAGGGGGTAAGGGAGGGGGTGGAGACGGGGGGGGGTGAGGTAGCGTGTCCATGGTGTAGGTGGAGTTGAAGCTGCGACTAAACGCTCAACTCCTTTTTAACTCCTGCAGCAATAAATGTTGCGCTTGTCGAGCTGATAAAGCCACACAAAGCGAGTGATCTACTAACAGGCACGCCAGCAACAACAGCAACAGCAACAGAAACTAGTACAACAACAACTACCACAACAACTGCAACGAGATCATGTTTGTGTTTGTCGTGTCATACGAAAAGAAAAATGATACAAAGAGTCTGTCTGGCCTAGGATTGAAACTGTTGCTGGATCCAGCTGGAAGTGAACCGATCGCATACACAACAGCAACAGCAACAGCCACAACAACCGCAGCAACAACAACAACACGTTTCTTTTACCTCCTCATCCTCATTGTCATCCTCATCCCTATTCTCATCTCCAGCATCGTCGTCGTCGTCGTCGTGGTGGGGCATTCAAATTTGGCGCTTGAATTTGTTGCAAGTTCAGAGTTGAAGCTGCAGCTGCAGCAACGGGGCGTCGTCAGCAGCAGCAACAACAGCAACAACAACAGCAACAATGCATGTCGTTGAAATCGAAATCAAGATCAGAACAGAACTCCGCCAACCAGATCCAAATCAGCGTCGTCATCAGCCACGCTGCACGTAACAAATGTGGAGGAAGGTGCAACTAGCAACTTGCAACTTGCAGCTCGCATCTCCCATGTGATCGCCGGATCGATCGTGACGCACATTGAATGTGGTCATGCAGAGGATCTAGTAGTATTCCAGTATTCCACACAGTTCACCAATTTGATTATAATTGTTGGCTGTTTTATTGTTTCGACTAAATAACGAATAATGGAATTATGTCAATTCACATTATGAGCTTATCTTGGTGATGATATAAATATGATTCCTTTGTCATATATAACTATGATATTGAATAAATCACCAACAACAACTCAATCTATGATGTGTTAAATATCTTTTTATTTATTGCTGTTTATTATTATTAATTTATATAATTATAATTAGAATTTTTCCGAATATAATTTAGAGCCAGAGCAACGATGCCTTCAGATTATTTTTGCCAAATTGTTAATTGTTAAAATAACTTTATTTAATGAGAATATGGATTGGATTTCGTTCAACGAAAGTTAGTTATTTAAATGGAAATTTAGATGTAAAAACAGGAAAGATAATATACGTTTAGCATTGTATAAGAAAGAAAATAAATATAACAGCTATAAGAATTATTCTTTCGCTTTTAATCATTATTCGAAATACTTTAAAGTGTTTCGCTAATTATATATTGCTGACACACATTTCTTGTAATTTTAGCAAAACAAATCGAGGCTCATTGTCCAACTGGTTGAACCTGAATGTGAACTCTTGTATCTTTGTTTTAGCGGCATGTTGCACGCGTGATTAGCGGATCAACAGCAACAGCTACAACAACAGCAACAGCAACAGCAACAGCAACAACACAAACAACTTACATCAAACATATGCGCTGATCAGAGCAGAGTTTAATAGATCACACAAACAGTTTGGCCAGGGAGATCAACATCAAGATCAAGATCAAGATCAGGCAGATCAACCATCAGGCATCCAGGCAAACAAACTGCGCACGATGCCCCCCAAAGCCTTAAACGAAGCTGAGTATTTGTATCTGTAGCTGTGTGAATGTATCTGTATCTATATCTATGCATCTGTGTATCTTTTGGCTGATGCCGGCTGCTAAAAGGGCCAAAGAAAGGTTGAGTTTTGGGGCACAGCATGTGAGCGCTTTCAAATTGTTTCAAGTGTGAAGATCAATTTCATGGCGCATTACCGCCACGCCCCTCCCCCTGCTCCGCCTCCCAGGAATGCCTTCGGACGGACCTAAGATAGAGTTGAATACGAAAAAAGCAAAGACGGAGTTAAAGACTGTGTTGCCCATTTGCATGAATTTGAATACAATTGACGAATTGTAGTTCAGTTATTTGTCCGTCCGTCTGATCTTATAATGTTTCTATTATAGTATGCGCCTTTGTAGTTGTTGCAATTGTTGTTATTATTACTCTTCTTCGTCTTCTTTTTGTCTATTGTGTGAGAAATTTTGTTGCTCAGTGTGTGAACGGAGCGTGAAAATGAATCTGCTGTTGATAAAGTTGTTGCTGTTGAATTTATTTTCTATGATTTTGGGCATTGGACTCATGGCGTGTTTGCTATTGATCCATCAATTGAGGATCGCCTGAACTTTAGGCCACAAAGTAATTAGACGCCAAATGCAAATGTCAACAGAAAGTTCAATGGACCAATGCAATAACAAAATATTGGAAGGATTGCATCTCATAATCTGTGGCGATAATTTATTGTTACGACACTAAATGCTGACCCAGCATTCAATGCCCTGCACTAATCAGATTGACCCACTAAACCAGTTGGAATCTTGGCTATAAGGCAACAGACTCGAGTCCATGCAACCCGTCAACATTATTATTTGGCTTGTTAACTTGTCTGCACGAAATGACATTTTACAGCTAAATTTGCCGGTCTGGACGAGATTTCTCAAGACAACAACAACAGCAACAACAACAACAACAACAACATCGAATCGAGAGTTGGCCTAACGACGTCGAAGATGTCCAACTGTTACATCGATTTCGCAAGCTATTCACTTTGTCTTCTATCCCCAAATTCCAACTTCAAACTTCAAACCCCAATCCAAATTCAAGCCCCAACCCAATTCCAATATCAAGTCCCGCTTCTGTCTGCACTCATTTATTCTCTCTGCAGTTCGAGTTTGAGTCTTGGCCCTAACGAATGTTTCGCCGGCTAAGTAAATGTTTGAGCTGGCCCAAAAACTCGCTGGCTAACTGGCCAAATCAAATGGCTCCGCAAATAAATCATAGTCATCAAAAGTGTTTCTCCTTTCGTTTCGGTGCTATTCAAGTGACAGACATCGATGGCGTACCACAAGATATTTATGTATGTATGAGACTCTGTTCCACGACCAGTTCCAATATGTCAAAACAAATCAGAGTCTCATTAGTAAATTAGCACTACCAAAATGGAGCAGTGCGGGCTAAAACTGGCTTCAGATTGGTAGCACTTAGTTGATATAGAGAGCCCTACCTTCTATTGGCAATAATTTGAAATCAGAAATAAAGACAAGAGTAAGTACTTATAAAAAATGCTGTGACGAACAATATGAAATGAAACATATAAATTATCTTTGAAAAAAATTGTGAATTAGGCACTGCTTAAAAAAATTATTCTTATTAGATATAGATAGAAGAATTGGCAGCTTTTCTTGAACCTTTTAGTGCTGTTGATACCTTTTTATTTAAACAGAAGTAAATTATTATAAAAAAAATATTATATGTTATATTTAAAATTGTTCGTCACATAATTGAAGATCAAAAAATTTGGGGTATAGAAATGTTTTCGTCACTAGATATTTACCTTGTAAAGAAGTTTTTCTATAAGATCTTTTAAACTGTATAGTATAGATAGCAGTTAACGAAAGAATATCAAAGGGTGATAACTATTACATTAAGAATATAATTTTTTTTTAAATTATTAATACTTACAGGCATACCTTTCAAATAATAATTAGTAATCATAATCATTAGTAGTTAGATTATTCTTGTTTAAAATTATTTTATGATTACGATTATAAAAATTCAGAAATAGTCTAAAATTATTACAATTATTCAAAAATAATCGGAAAAAATCAAAAGTAATAATAAATTATCTGTATATGAAAGATTATGTATATTTTTTTATGACTACATTTTCTGCATATTGTATAATTTCGTATATGTCCAATTTTCGTAGCGCTCCAATGAATGGCACACGAATATTTGAGCTAATAGCGAGTCGAAAATATCGACAAAGTCATAAATTAAATATTTGGCCAGCCAACAAAAAAAAAAACAAAAAAAAAAGGGTGAAGGCAACAAATTGCCGCATTGGCTGGAAAACACCTCTAAAGCTCTTAGCCTTAATGCCTAGAAGCTACTAAAGGCGAGAAATTCACAAAAAATGAAGCTGGAAAACAGACAAAAGTGTTGTGGGTGCATTGCAAGCTGGAGAACTTGGGACTGGGCCAAACTCGAAGTTGGCTTTTTGCTAAATGATCAATCGTCGCGATCGATCGCCGGCACGTTTATTGTTATTGTTGCTGTTGTTGTTATTAGAGATATTACTCACTCTGGTGATATGGGCTATTATGTAAGTGAGCTGGTAAAGACCGCTATTTGTAACTGAATTACTCAATACCCAAAGGGATAAACAAGTGCCTCAAAGTTGATATGTTGTTTGATTGATTCCTATAGTCATTCAAATTGCATAACATTTAGGAAGACAAGAGTTGATTCATTAGATTAATTAAGTTCCAAAATTATATATATAATTAGCTACCTAATAACGAGTCATCCATAACGAGACTAAACTGCAAAACTTTTGGGACACTTTAATCATTTAATTGAATTTCGACAACAATAAAGGGAAGTTACTCAACCACCCATTGAAGTTGAAAAGTTCAGAAAACAACACCTACCCAATAGGTTAGGTATTCAGGGGGGGGGATGGGGCAGATGGAGACTTTTCACTTTCAGTTTTTCACTCGTTGTTTGGATGAGGCAGAGAAAAATGTGAGAAATTAATTTGCGCAAATGCCAAACTGATTGATTCGCGTCGGACAACTAAAGTTGAATCGAGTACGAAATGGATGGGGATGGGAACAGGGAACAGGGAACAGGAATATCAAGATGATGCTGAGTGCCAGTAGTAAAATTATCAATTAGGCTTCAGCGAATTTGGCGGAGGAAGCTGAAAAGCCATTGATTCGTATGAAAAATCACAGTGAATCACTCAAAGACCAAACTGAGCAGTGGAGATAATCAGTGAAGGGCTCCAACTTGATGGGTTTCCTAGGCTTCCTGGGGTTGGGGACTGGATGTTGGGGGCTAAGTGCTCGGGCGGCGCAGGTGTAATGACTTCCATCAAAATGACTTTGAATAAATTTCCCCTCAAAAGGGTTGCCAATATCCGCCATAATGAGCTTTTTTCGGACTCCCTCGTAATGCCTCAAGGCTTTTCATTAAAAACTTCTAGTTATCAAGAGAACTGCTAAGCAGATTTCAAACTGTAACGATAAGTATCTTAGACACTGTATATGTACAAATATTTACTTGTTTATTCTGTGTAAATTAAGCCAGGAGCGTGGGATGAAAAGCGCTTGCTTCTTCGAAATATAAACAAATATTCTTTAAAAAGAATATTCAAAGAGATAAATACGTGGGGAAGGAGTTGAAGCTTCATCGGGAAGTTATTCTTTAATCAAAGCAAAACTATGACATGTTTTTGGGTAACTTTTAAAGTCTGTCTTGCGCTTTAAGTAAACTATTTGCATGTCCAACTCCTGGCCGAGTCGAGACAAAGAAAGCGACACTCCAGCCAACTGTATTAATCAATAATTTATACGAGAAAAGTTCCACTATTAGAGACGAGAACAAAGCAAGGGGGAGTAAAAAGATCACAGGTTTTTAACCCTTTCACTATATGCCTCGTTGTCTCCATGTCTCGCACTGGAGCTGGTCAGATATGAATACATAAGAGCTGCAGAAAAATAAAAACAAAAACAAGCTAAAAGCAAGAGACACAAAAAAATCACTCAAAAATCACTCATACGCTCCATGAGCTGCTGCTCTATCACTCAACCGCACGACTGCGCTGTCTCTCTCTCTCTCTCTCTCTCTCTCTCTGTCTCTGACTCACCAATACAGGCGCACTGAGCGTTTTCTCGCACAGACAGAGCGTCGTCAGTTGGGCGAGTTTTCCAGTCATTTAACATTGGAAGCCAGCTTAGGCTCCAGGGAACGGATTCGGGAATGGATTCGGTAGTCGGTAGTCGGTAGCTCGTAAGTCCCCAATCCAATCCGATTCCGTTGGCTGGCATATTTTGTTTAGGATTTTGCTTCCTTTTACAAATGCTGAGATTTGCGTATTCCTTTTTGCACATTAAGTCGCATTTTTAATTTATTTATTTTTATTTTTGCACTCCTCTTTTGTTTTATTTTATTCTCCTCTCTCTTTGAACGCTCTGCTTTGGCAAAGGCAAACATTTCCGTTTTGTATTTGCGAAATTTGTTTGCCGGCTAAATGAAAAGATTTTGCTATGCAGATTTTTACACAAAAATCTACAGTCTTACATTTTTTTAACGTAGCTAAAGGGACAGCTGAAAGCTACGATAAATTAAAAAAAAATATATGTATACACTGAAAAAAACTTGAATTATATAATAACCACTTTCTTTTTTAATTTCTAAAAGGATTACTTGTTTTTTTACATTACAAGAAAGTGTAATCAATAATACGGGTAAAAAAGGAAAATTTCCCTAACTTGGTCATATGCATAGTTATATGTAAGTATCACGCATTATTTTCCTTTTTTGTGTAAATCATATTTTAATAAATAAAATAAAAAATTTTTTTAGATTATTTTATATTTATTATATTTAATAATTATAGATTTCTTATTATTATAATATTAATTTACAAGTAATTTAAAGTAAAAATAAAGATGTATTTAATTTTAATGGATATAGATAAATAATTTGGAACTTTTATATATACATAAATATTTTCCCGTGTTATTTACAATTTCAAAAACATTCTAAACTTAATATACATTTACATATTTCCAGAGACATCGTCAGAGAAGCTAAGCAATTAACCAAATTTCGTGCTCATAAACGTGAAAATCTGTATCCAATATATGCGAAGGACTCAATCCCCAATCCTGGCATATTCCCCATTAGCGGTCCAGGCAACAAATTAAAAACCCCCTATACTTGCTACAAATCCCTCAAAAAATGGATAGAATTTTCCAAGTTTAGACGGGGCAAGTCCCAAAGAGTCGCTCTAGATAGACTCGTATACATATGAATATATACACTTGCATTTAAGGATATGTACGAGTATATATGTATGTACATATGTTCATGCATATGTATAGCATATAACCATGTATGTATCCTGGCGAGGGAAAGAGGAAGGCGAAAAGCGAATCCGAATGCGAATCAGGCACCGGCACCGTCTCCGGCTCCGTCCACGTATGATTGTGTGCAATGCGATTGCGAGTGCCCGTCATACACGCGACGCCAGCGTCAGCAGCGACGCTGGCAGCGACGTTGGCGTTTACTCAGACAGCGCTCGTTTTTTTGGTGCTCGCTCGCTTCCAGCGCCAACTGAGAGAGAGAGAGAGAGAGAGAGAAAGAGAGATGCGAGTGAGCCCCACTCACACACACACACACATACACAGCTGTAGCGCATGCGAGTTCATGTGTGTGTGTGTGTCGTTGTCGTTGTTACTTTTGTTGTTTTTATTTTGCTGCACACGAGTTGGCGTTGGCGCTTTTAATGTGTGCATGTATGTATGTATGTATGTCTCTGTCTGTGTATGAGTCTTACATGTTTTATGTTGTTGTTGTTGTTTTTTTTTTTTATTTTCTTTTGCGTGTCTGCTGCTGCTGTTGTTGTTGTTATTTCGTGCTCCCCAGTTTTTAGACTCCGCCTTTTTTGTCGTCTGCGTGTCTTGCGCTGTCTCCTTCGCACCCCTCCCTTCCCCCCATTCACTCACTCACTCACTCTTCTCCCCACTCGTCGTTTCTTCGTATTTTTACTGTTTGCTGCTGCTGCTGCTGCCTGTTGTGGGATTTTTAAGCATCGTCATCGTCGCTGCTGTGGGAGGATGCGGGATGGGGGGGGAGTTGGGTGCCTAGGGGAGGCAAAAGAGTGGCGAAAGAGTGAATGTATGTATGAATGTATGTAGAGAGCGGATGGCAGTGTGTACGAGTGTGAGTGGGAGTGTGAATGTGAATGCGAATGCGAATGTGAGTGCGAGTGTGAATGTGAATGTGCCTCGCTCGGTTCGTTCGCATTTCGTGTGATTTATTCATGCACTGTGCGCTGTACTCGCTGCGTACTTATGCTTACTTGCTGCAATGTGTATGTAATTGTATGTGTGTGTATCTGTGTTTATATATGTATATACACATATATGTGTGTGTATGTGTGGCTCATTTTAACTCTCATTCATTCGTTTTTGGACTTAATGTGTTGCCGAGACCCACGAAACGACGAATGAGAAAACGAATGAGTTTGTTGCTGTGTTTTGCATCATGTTTAGGTTTATTTTAGTACACACACACACACACACATACTCATTGACATACAGTGTATATACTCTCATATAGTATATACTCATTTTAAATGCGTATGACTGAAATGGGTTCATATTCGTAGATTCGTATTCGTCTTCGTTGGCTTTGGATGGAGCCTCCGTATGTTAGAATGCATACACACACACACACGCACACACACACACACATACATTTAGTCATATGTACTGCGTATGTACTATACAGCATTTGCAATGGATTAGGGAGTGGCCCAACGTTTTACATATACAGAAACTGAGCATATGACGTACAAATTACGAGCAAATTACGCATACGCCATGTGTATGCAAGGAAGGTTTTTAGTTTTAAATAAGATTTAATTATGTTGTTCTTAATTTCTATAAAAATATAATTTTCTGCAAGTACTAGTCACATATTTACAATAATTATTAAATGAATTCAATATAAAATTAATGAAATAACATTTTATATTTATTTTAATTAAATAATATTTTAATAACATTAGCTGGGTACATTTTTTTGACTACATTCATGTACACAAAATATACTCATAATTACTATTTGCCTAGAGCATAGACCTTCAGCAAAGGATTCGACAAGTAGTACACTCTTTTGTCCAACAATTTTGCAAAGAATTCACAAAGAGTTGGAAAACCCTCGTGAGTATGGCACTCAACAGCGCCCCAGAGCATCCACAAAGGTATTAAATTATTACAAAGAGACTCGAAACTGCATTCTGTGCAATTGCAGTGCACTCGAAAGGGGTACAAACAAAGAGGAACAGAGAACGAGTCCCACTCAACGTTTAATAAATGTTTGACTATGAAATGCCAGGCAGAAAAAACTGCCAAAGAAGCTACCGAAATGTTTAAGTTTAAAGCGATAAGAGATGGTCAAGCAATTTGTTAATTTAATTCTTTGGCCAAGGCCAAGCAGCTGTGGCAAGTATAGAAAAGACGGAAAGGCAGAAGGAAGGAAGGAAACAAGGAAGTGACCAAAGAGAAGCAGGTCACTTTAAGGTCATTCACACGCGCCAGGGGCAGCGTTGACCTCGCGGCGGCTACTTTATTACTTTAAGATTTTGCCTTGACTTTGAACAACAGTTTGCCGGGACGGCAATGGCTTTTCCTTTTGCTTTCTCCAGTTTTTTTTCTTTTGCCGCCGCACAATGAAATTTCAGTGTTAAACAGCGCAAAAACGTAAGTTTTTTCAACGTTTTTTCTTCTTTGACTTTTCTTTTTTTTTTTTGGTGCGTTACCGTAATGGCCAAAAGCCACGTAAAGTTGGTAGCAGACTTGAGTGGGAGGCAGCAGGAGTTGCACATAATGACCAATTTCCTTGGGGCCAGTTACACAGTTTTGGCCAAACTTTAAGTCACAGTCTGTGGGGAAAAATGTCAACTCTGAGCAATTCTTTTTGTACGAGTATCGAAGCTGATTATTTTCCAATTACATGTTTTTACAAATATTTTTCTTTGAATTTGACAGCATAAAATCCATAAATTTTCAATAGTCACGTGTCAAGAGTGAGAGTGAGAGCGAGAATATAAAATAAGAGAGTGCAAGAGATTTAATTTGCATATTTCCAAGCATTGCGTCACTTTCCACTTTCGACCTCAGTTTTCATTTGTTGCTGCTTTTAATACTTAAGTGACCGTGTGCCAAGTTTAAATTGAACCACTGCGATGAGCTGAGGGGATGCCAGGTGGCAGGGGTAGGAGGGAATGGGGGGAACACTCGAAGAGCGTCTTTCGAATTTGATTTGATGGGCACGTGTGTAAGATTTTGAGTTAAGTAAGTGCAGGCTTGGCACTCACAATCAAATTGATCCAACAAAATGGGAACTCATCTATGAATAGAATGAAATATAATAAATTTAATAAAGAACAAATAAATTTGTTTACGTAAGCAGTTGCCAACTAAGAGATCTTTACTTAAACTAATCTTAAAACTAATACTTACTTTTTATTTAATTTTCATTTTTGTTCATATTAATTTCAAATCTTTGTCTATAATAGTGCCTTAAATAAAAACAAGAAATAAATAAATAACAATAATAAATCCCTCTTGATTTTGTGTTTTCCACTTTAACGTAATAGTTTTTCGTGCTTTTCATTCAGAATTCACATAGAATTATGCAAATCTCAAATCTGCTGCCACTCGAAATGCAAAACAAAACCCATTGCGCCTATGTGCCACACCCACCGCGAGTATATTGAAAATGTTAATGGCAATATCTGGACAAGGGGGAGTGTCAAAAGGGGCAGAGGGGAACACACACACACACACACACAGTGGCTGTCACTCAAACTTTGGCCGCGCACAAATCCAATTGATTTCAACCAATTTCTCAAACTCCTCCGGCCCTTTAGACTGGATAGAGAAGATGAAGAAGAAGCTGAATACGTGCCCAGTCGAAAATAAAGAGAAGACGAAAAATAGCATAAAATCAATTGAAAAACTTTTTGCCCGATGCCTCTGAATGCCACAGGATATCTCACGCCCATTCTCCTGCTCCTTTATATACATACACATTCGAGATATCGCATGAGTGACAAAAGAAAAACGAAACGAAATGAAAAAAAAAGAAAAGAAATTGTGGGCTAAATCCAGTGGCAGCTTGCAGGATTCCCATTGGCCAGGACCCAGAATCCCAACAGGGCTGGGCGCCCAAATGTACATCCTCGAACACATGGACATGGATTGTCAATGGAGTTGCGTATCCAAATGGCAGCTCTCTCTCTCTGTCTCTCCCTCTCTTTATCTCACTCTTTCTGCCTGCTTTCTATATAAGTATTGGATAAGCGGGAAGAAGGACGAGGCAACTGCTATATACGTATTGATCGAAGGATTCTCAGCAACAATAAACGCAAATGTAACAAATAAAATGCAAAGATGCGAAATAAAAAATGACATTCGGATACAAATCGAATAGTCGAGAGATAGCAAAGGACAGGCACGGCAAGGACCTCCACAGGGATAGGCGAAAGGAGATGAAGAAAAAAAAAAACAAGAAAATGTTTCAACTTGGGGAATTGAATTGAATATTTAATGGCAGCCAACTGCTGTTGAGCTCACAGGCAGATTTGCGATTCTTGCAGCAGTTTGGGGCACAAATGGCTGTGGCAACTTGCTGAGTGTGTGTGTGAGTGTATGAGTATGTGTGTGCGGTTGGCTGTCGCCTCGACAGTTTCTCCATCTCAATCTTCTTTACCAACTTTGGACTTGCAGATATATTTTTATTGTATTTCTTCCCATTTTCAGCATTTCTGTCTTGGACAGCAGCCAATACCAAAGTTGTTATTGTTTCCGATCAAATATAAAAGTGGCATATGAAATATATAGCAAAATGTATGGGCAATCATATATTTTTTGGTTGTTCTCGATGTCTTTAATATATGTTTTGACATTTTGCGAAATTACATGAAAGCAATCATGTTTCCATCAAAAATATTCAAATGGTAATTGAACTATTAATTTATTTAAAAAAAAATTAATTAATTAAAAATTAAAAATTAAATTAAAAAATTAAAATTAAATTATATGCGAATATAATAAAATTTATTCATTTTGAACAAAATACATTAAATCATTTCGCTTAACTTATTTAATATTATTCTTTTTTCAATTATTATGTTTTTTTTAAATAATCTTTCAAATAAAATATTGGACTTTTTTGCTACCAATTTGATAAGACTTTCTTTTCCTCAATTTTGTTTAAAATTTAAATTAATTAAAATCCTACCAACTTTAATCAATCAATATGATCGCTCAACAATAAAACGCGAAAATTGCCATTAATTTGCTGCGTTTATTGTACCCAAAATCTGTCAGCATCTGCTGCCCAATTCGATAGTCAATTTCAGACTCGATAAATAGCTGATATCAATATAATCGATACAATATGAAACGTCACCTAATAACAATTACCTTTCCCCTACTTACCAATTTGTGTAGTCGTTAACAGGGCCAAGCAACTAATTGGGCCAAATTTGCACTAAGTGAGCATCCTTTCACTAAATGCGAGCTTCCATCGTGATACTTTCACCTTTCAAACAATTGTTGTTGGCTTGTTTGAGGTGCTCGAAGTATTCTAATGCAAATTTTCGGGTGGATTGGAACGTTTATCAATATTTCCTGGTTGAAGAATACAATACAATACAATAGGCGGGTTGCAACCCACAAATCGCGTCACTAAATCAACAGCTACAACCATAACAAACCACCCTCTCGACAGGGAGACAGGGAGATACGTAAACAGACTGACAAGGAAAATTGGCAAACCTATGGAAAAATAGATATTGGGAAAATTGCAAGCCGAAAATCAGATTGTGTAAAGTCGAGTTAAGTATCCTTTATGGGGTTCGTTGAGCCTGGGCAGGATATAGGCAACATGTTTACCTAATACTTGTTGTGCCGCACATACACACGCACAGCCCCGCACAGTGTCCTGAAATTGACTCAACCTCCCCATTGCTTCTGATTACGTAATGGGCCGGCACTTGATGATTGTTCTGCGGCGGCATGAAATTGATGTTTTTGCCAATTTCGCAATTGAATTGCAATCAAAGCG
Organism: Drosophila subquinaria; assembly: GCA_037043405.1. Classification (NCBI taxonomy): domain Eukaryota; kingdom Metazoa; phylum Arthropoda; class Insecta; order Diptera; family Drosophilidae; genus Drosophila; species Drosophila subquinaria. The sequence continues at coordinate 760,344 of JBAMBL010000498.1, read as the reverse complement.
ATGACGTGAAATAGAACACCCGAATCCACGAATCCCACTCACCCCTAGGGGTGGCTCTGCTGCTGCTGCTGCTGCTCACTTGGGGTGAAAGTCGTTGCCAAAAAATTATGAAAGTGAAAGCCAAACTAAATTAGGGTAAAGCCGATTTTTCGCAAAAGCTTTCCATGTCCTGTTTTTTTTTCTGCTTCGATTTTGGCACACGACAATGGCCGTCTCGAGGGCTAGGCGTTTGTCCTTGGAAGGGAGGGGGGTTGGCGTTTAGTTTATTGGCTGCCAGGCCGCATGGGGTGACGGTTTGTTTTTGTTTGTTTGTTGTTGTGTTTAGCGGGTGTACAAGTTGCGTGTCATAAATTTTCCCAGCATAAATTTGCACAACGCCTGTCCTTGGGCTTGGCCAGAGATCCTGGCAAGCGGTGGGCGGAGATCTAAGAGGTGAGGGGGCAGGGCGGTGACAGCATGCGGCCGCTGTCAACGCAATTGGGCTCATAGATGGTATATGCCAGGTTATAAAGGGAATTGTGCGTGTATCTCAGAGGTATCATTATCTGATTGTCATACAATCTGGCTCATGGAAACAAAGTGGGCACTATTATGAGTGTAATTTCAGCAATGAGTCTACTGATGAGCCTCCGAAAGCTAACGAGGTTCCTTCCTCAACGTAGCCTAAGTAAGAGACACTGATGTCAGTAAATACTTGATCATTAAATGACAAATTGTGCATATCTTTTATCTTTTCCACTTGAAAAAAAATGCAATTTAATAAATTTATAAGGTTTTCTTGGGTAAGGAATAAAGTTTTCGGAATTGAAAGTATATAAGGTATAGGTTTTAACTTTATACACTAAATTTAAGAAGTATCTACTGGACGAAGGAATAGAAAATCAAGTAGAAATTCGTTTTAGCTTTATAAATATAATAAGTTAATAAACAATCTAGTGTGTAACATTTTTGTACAAATTGATAAGTTAAGAGAGATACTAAAATCGTAACAATTGCAAAGTATATGCTGATTAGGAATTGATCTTACGGTCATCATTTGCATATGATTCCCTTTCAATAGCAGTAAAAATTATATTATAAACTACACAGAAAAAAAAATGCCATTCTAAAATCAAGTTTAAAATTCTTGATTCAAGCCTGCATTTTTTAAGTATGTTTCCAGGATTAAGCTGAACAATCAAGCCTGAATCGGGATTAAAATGGGAAAATAAGCTCAAATAACTTGATTCTCTCTCAGCCTCTTTCATTTCAACTGGTCTGGTGGCTCAGTGGTTAGAGTCGCCGACTTGTTTGAAAAAGACCTGGGTTCGATTCCCACCAGTCAATTGCATTCAAACATTTTCTTCACTAAAAAAAAAAATGTTAAAAAAAACAATAAAAAAAAATATAAAATAAAAAATATTAAAAAAAAATTAAAAAAAAAAAATAAAAAAATAAATTAAAAAAAAAAATTTAAAAAAAAAAATTAAAAACAAAAAAGTAAAAAAAAATTTAAAAAAAAAAAAATAAAAGCAAAAAAGTAAAAAAAAAATATTAAAAAAAAAATTTAAAAAAGAATTTAAATGTAACAAAAAACATTATTTTTTTTTAGCCTGAATTTAAGAATTTCAGGATTGAATTCGGGATTGAAAAAATCAAGTATTTCATACTTGGTTTAAGTAAATCCGAGATTACCCCACTTTTGACATCGTTTCGGATTGAATCCGGGCTAAATATCCCGGATTTTTTTTTCTGTGTAACAACAACTAAAAACTTGATGGCTCACACACGCTTTAGCCCAAGTCTCTTTCCTTTTTTACCCGCTCACCTGGCCAACTGAATTGCGACTCCACTCAAATTCATATTTGTACATATTTGTTTGGAAGATAAGCAAAAATATTACACGCTCCAGAACGTGACCAATGCAAATGCATATGAACTGAACTGAACTGAACTGAAGGAACTAAAGGAATTGTATGGTATGGCATGGAATGAGAAAGGAGTCAACTCAATTGAACTCTGTAACCCAACGTGTTGCTTCTGCAAGCGCCTGCCTCGTGGAGCACTTGCAATAGCCGCTGCTGCCTCATGTAGATCATCTGGCCAACAGCAACAATAGGTATAACAACAATAACAACAACAGCAACAACAATAACATAAGGAACAACTATAATAAGTGCAGACAATGCCAGTTCAGGTTGAGTTGAGCATCGCGTGTGTATCACATTCTGTGCATCAGCAGCCGGCGCTCGACTCAACACAGCTCCATTCCCCATTCCCCATTCTGCGTCTTCCTCTGAGAGTTGCTCTCAGTATTATCGGTCACGTACTAAAACAAACATTTTTATAAAGGAACAAGCGGGAAAGGCTATAGTCGAGTTCCCGACTATAAGATACCTCTTACTTATTTTTTGCAAGCATTTAGAATAGCAAATACAAACAGTTGCATACTTTTAGGTGCATTACTTACTTGAAAGACTTAAATCAATCATAAATACCGTTCTCTTTGTCCGATCTTGTTACGATTAAGCAGGATGATAGCTTAAGTTAGTAGATAACGTTAATTAAAAACGTAATACGTTTAAAAGGGGAATGGCAAATTTAAGAAAAAAACCTTCGTGGGGCTTAGAAATCTGTGTGCGAATCTGAGATCGAGGCGCTCACAAAGACGGACGGAAAAACGGACATGGCTACATCCGTCCGGCTGTTGATGCTGATCGAGAGTATATATACTTTATAGGGTCGGAGAAGCTTTCTTCACCCTGTTACACACATTTTAACGAATACAATATACCCTTTACTTATTTTTTAAGTAACGGGTATAATCAGAGAGTAGACATACTCATGCATATATGAGGAGCAGTGTTCAGTGTCCAGCCAGAACAGAAACTGCTCATAATGGATGATAATCGTTTATTTCGCGAGCGCCAGACTCAACATTTTGGCAACGGCATCAGGCAAGAGAATCCCTTCTTCTTATTCTAAGTGAGGGACTGGAAGACTGGGAGATTCCCTTGTAGCGCCACATGATCACCTCGTTGTTGTTGTGGTGAACTTGGCTGGATCGTGTTGGTTTTTATGGTGTGGGAAGCAACTGAACATCGTCTTCCACTTGGCACTACAATTGCCTCCAATTGCACTCCTGCCGTGCGTTCCCATCTCAGCTCTCAGTGCCCCATTGCAATGGGGGAATCTCAGCTGAAATTTGATTCGTTTTTTATTGCTTTCGCCGATGATCATCATGTGGCGTTTTGTGCGGTTTCCTCTTAGTTTCCTCATGGAAGTAATTCAATATGTAAATTGCAAAATAATCAAAAATTAGACACGCTGCAAGTTTGCATAAGGTAAGGGAAAATTAAAGAAATGGAGTATTATACTTGTGTACATAGGGGGAAAGAGATACGTAGAGATTATGAAGTAATTTGAATATGAATGCGGGTCAGTTGAAATATGTGATCGAAAGAGTTGAAAATATATCTTATTTAATCGAAATGAAATGATATTTGTAGCTTGGATTATGAATTAAATAAAGACTAAGAAATCAAGAGAAAATTCCACTTTTATCACATTCGAAAGATGCTTTATCTTCTCTTATTTAAAGGACGAACTGTCCTCACCCAGCTCAGCTCTAAGTGCCTCCATTTGCTGCCGCCTGCGAGTGTTCAACAAGTCGTGCAATGGAAGGGAAGGGAGGGGAAGCAGCTCCTGCCCCTGCCCCTGCCACTGCCACAAGCTCCTCGGCGTCCTTAGCCTCGTATTATTAGCTGGTCTTTGCCAGGCGAAGCGTGCCAAGTCTTCAAAATCAAATGCCAAAAATAATGCAATAAAAATTGCTGGCAAAATATTTCGCAATACTCAATGTAAAGGACAACGCAATTTTTATTGCTGGCCAATCCCCCTACAGAAAGGATGCTGCCGTTTCCTTTCTTTTCTTTTGCTATCTTATTTTTTAAAGCAAGCATTTCCGATTTTTTTTTGTTGGTATTCAAAAAGCAATTGGCTTGCTGAGCTGCCGCCTTTCCGGCTGTTTAATTTAATGGCCATGCAGATTTCTGGGCCACAACCTGCGTGACACGACCTGGGTCAACATGATAATAAGCCAACGACCGCGCCGAACCGAACCGGTCTGCAACTGGACTCGGCATCGGTTACCTTTAATTGATTTGCTGCCGCCAGCAACAACAACAACAACAATCATAACAACATTGAGTAGCCTTTGGTTTTGTGTCGCTTCCAGTTTTCATTCGCTTGTTTCGAGTACTCACCCCTTTTTTTTGGAAGGAACTCATTCGACACCCTTGTACAGACATTTTTATACCCATTATGACTGTGTTTATTGTTGTTGTTGCTTCTGTTGCTGCTGTGGCTGAAGCCGAAACTGACCTTTGCCTTTGTCGTCGACCCGCTGCCCATTCATTTGTTCCTTGTTCCTTGTTGCTGCGGTCAGTCGGTCGGTCGCCCTCGACATTCGAATACCCGAATACCCATTCGTACCCATGCCACACTCATTCACAGTCGTCATGGACATTGAGTGACCTTTACTTGTCAACCGTTACCCCTTCTCACCCCGTCGTCTACTCGTTTTGCTGCCTGCTTTTCAGTTTTACTTTAATCGCGTTCGTGTTGTGGGTCAATTCCTGATTAAGTTGTTATTTGTAGCGATAATTATTTCATAACTTCTCAATGGGTGCAAAGTGTGTAAGAACAGGGTTGCTCTGGAGTTTTCACTAGAAAAACACTTGGAAGAAATGCTGATGTTTAAAGCATTCTCTTATATTTTTAATACAGAAATATTTATTACTCAAAAAAAGTATCTTAAAGTAATTTAAATATAAATTAAATTGCTGGTACTCGTATATAAAAGTAAAAGATCACAAACAAACGAGTTTAAAAAATAAAATTTACTTTTTTCCAGTTTATTGTCATCTGATATCATTAATCTTTCGTTTCTTATGATTTTCAATTGAACATAATAAAAACTTCTATTCTATATCTTTCAACAATACATGAACTAAATTCTTTTGTCACGTTCCCAGCATTTTCACGAGTTATTAAAAATTTGCGAGTGGATACATTAATTCGATGCCCCCATGTCTATATAAGCATAATCAAGTGAAATTGCGATGTTTTGGCCGAATCGAAACGCAGCGAGTGCCACGGCTAAAGATACAGATACAAAGCCAAATAAAGATGCAGATACATTTACTGATGCACTCACAAAGATGCCACACATATCTGGAGTTCGCTTGATCTGGGAAGTCTGTTGTCTGGCATGTGTTGCCAGTTGCCAGTCGGAGTCGGAGTCAGATACCCAGTTGAGGTCGGAGTATTTAGATCAGGTAACATTATACAGAGTAATCGCTTTACAGACGGCCGCTGCACGTTTTGTGCAAATTGTTGCTGCATGCCAGACATGCGACTGGGGCAGATCTACGTTCCCTGCTCCACGTACCCCTCCCCACTTTGCCCCAACGTGTGGCACGTAAATGAGGCATTCTTTCATGCATGCTGTCTCCACGCTTTGCGCCACATTTTATTCGCAATGCTCCAAAAAAATTGACCTTGTATGATTGCAAATTGGGCGCATAACTTGTAGCTCTGAAGGGATATTATTTAGAAAGATTTCTAGATAGAAGTGCGTAAATTTAAAACACTACATATATATGACGACAGATTCTTAAGGCATGTATCTGTAGAGTTTGTATTACTTTTTTTGGGTTGGAAATAGGTTTAAAAATTGTTCAACTTGGCTATTATTACTTAGCCTGATATGATATTATCAAAGTGGATGGCGGTCCACGCTAAAGACAAAAGCAAATTCCAGAAACCAAAGATACATATTATAGCTCGAATATTTAAACAAACTTATTGAGTTCCATTTGAAATTGTTAGACTGAATGTGTAAATTAAATGAATTTAAATATAAATTATTTATTATATATTTTATTGAATAATTTTAAATCAGACTCCTAATTTTGACTTTTATTTTAATTGTGTTTTTGTGCATGCTCTTAAAGAAATAAATACAAAGAAAAAATATAAAAATAAAATAAAATAAAAAAAAAAAACATAAAAATAAAATATGTAAAAATAAATAAAAATAAATGATGTCATTGCACACACTCCCACCCAAATCTCAGCAAGTTTTAGCAGCATGTTGTGCGTGTTATTATCTCATGTAGTGTCACCCACCACAAGCAACACCCCACAGCCCGCCCCACAACAACAACAACAAGAACAACAACAACAACCACAATGACAACAACAAGATAAATGACAGCAATTGACTTCATTAGCAGTAAATGTCAAATGTTCAGTTGCAGCTGAGCCTTGTGTTATGTATGTTTATAACAACAAACAAAATAGCTAAGACAGCCTCTCCCCCTCCCCCTCCCAATGCTCACACAGTCCACCATCCCCCTTCGAGCATTGCCAAAAATCCGGTTAGCGCAGTTTCTTGGTGGTTTTCTTGGTGGGGCAAAAGAAAAATAACAAAAATTTGCATACGCATTTTGCGTGCATCGTTTGGCAGTCAGGCGGAGGGGTGAAAAGAGATAGAAAGAGAGGAGGAGGAGGTGGCAGTGACTCCATTAGGGGTTTGGGACACACAATGAAACCATCAAAATCCAATGAAATAAAATAAAATTCCAATAAAAACATTTTGGCAAAATGCGACTTGCGAAATGCGGGCGAAATTCAGCTAGAGGGTGTTGTGCTGTGCCAAGGGGTGGTGAGGGGGTGCTGAGGGGAGGTCTTTGCTTTTTGGTTCTCAGTGTTGACATGCGGTGAAAGTGTGCGAAAGTGTGTCTCCGTCTCTGTGTGTGTGCAGCCAACCAAAAGTTGTGCACACACACACACACCCACCCACTTGACTGTCCCTTTTGGCAGACGTGTGCGTGGGATTTGCAAATTTTTTGCAATGTCGTAGAAAACCCACTGGAAAAACTGTTTTTCTTTGTCCTGCTGATGTTGGCAGTGCTGGTTTCTGTTTGCCTTTTGCCCTTGTTAGCGGTTTCTGCTCGGCGAATCTGCTAAACTGTCAAATGCGTGAAATGTCAACATGTCACTTGCTTCAGTCCCAGAAAAGACAGGCAAAGGAGGAGAAAAAAAGTCAGATGAAGGTGGGGAGCTCGACATTTGATTGGTGCAATCTACTGAACAGTAATCGATCTTGATATACTTGGCTAGAAGAGCTTTCATCGCTTGGCTAATCTTCAAGCTGAGAGAGATCACTTTTTAAATTGAAAGAAATTTATAAAAGTAGACGGAAAAATGTAAATCAAATATTGAAATTTAAAGAAAAACTATTATTGTAAGTTAATAATTAAATCAATATTGACTTTAAGTAAAGGACTAAAAAGGGAAAGGTTTAAGTCCAACTGTACTATAACTATAAGTTTAACTATAAAGTTTTATTTTATTTAATTCACAAATTGATTAAATAATAATTTTAACAGATTTAGGCCCGTTTTTTCAATGTCTAAATAAAGTACTTGATAACTATTGAAAAGAAAATATTACGTAAAAGGTATAGAAATTAATGTCAAATTTGTTACTTTATGTTAAATATACTTTATATATACATTGAAAAAACGGCCCTTATTAATTAGAAAGTTATTCAGTAACTAAAATATATGAATATCAATAAGCCTTATTTTTATGTTCTACTACAAATAAAAATGTACATATTTTACTGAAAATTGATCAAATTAAATATCTTAAAGTGCGAGTGCTGACAATAAAGGCAAATTAATGTTAATAATATTATTTATATGTGCAACTATAAATATTTACGAGTACACATACAAATATATCTGATAGCAGTTGTCTCAGACAACTCGAAATAAGTCAAAGAATTAATTCATTTGATACGCCCGCGTTGTCAATTACCCGACAATCATTAGCCGAACTGAAGATAATGCCAAGTGCTCTGACAGCATCCGAATTTATTCAATAGCAATCAACTCATTGCGTTCGTATTGTGTTCTAGTTCGAAATTTAAGCCGCAAAACTTGTTTCTGCTCGTTGGTCACCTACGCAATTGAAACAGTTGTGAACTTTGCTATAAAAGCAACGCGTTAATTGACCAACAGCATCAGTCGTTGACGTATCAACAAGGCAAAACAATCCAAACCAAACAAACAACATGCAAGTAAGTGTGAGCTTTGATCTTTGATCCTGATCTCAGCTTCTGATCTTTGGATTTTCGTCTGTCTTTCAGTTCCTCATCTGCTTGGCTCTCTGTGTGGCTGTTGCCCAGGCTGGCTTCCTGGCTTCACCTGTCGCCACCTACGCCGCAGCACCTGCCTTTGCTGCTCCTCTGACCACCTACTCCGCTGCTGCTCCTCTGACTACCTACTCCGCTGCTGCTCCTGTCACCACCTACTCCGCTGCTGCTTTCCCCGCTGCCTACTCCGCTGCCTACCCCGCTTACACTCGCTCCGTGTACAGCGCTCCCGCCTATGCTGCACCTGTGACCACCTACACAGCTCCCGCTTATGCTGCTCCGATCACTACCTATGCTGCTCCCGCCATCGTCAGCCCTTTCCTGAAGAAGAAGTAAGGGGAACACTTCCCCCAAGGCATATTCCCAAATTCTTTTCGTTTTGAAAACTTGTTTCCATAGTAAACTTTTAAATGACAGCCGAATAAAACACTTTTAAATCTAATGAAATATTGTGCGAATAAATTAGCTTAAGGGAAAAAATCTTTTACAGGAAATTGAGCTAATAAATATAATTTTTCTTTAATCAAATTGGAATTATGAAATGATCACAGAAACATAAAAAAACTGGAAGCTTTATTCCCAAATGTATTTTTTTTGTTAATGACTCTAGTTGAAAATGAAATGGTCATAGGAAATTTCTCCAAATAACCAAAAACAACTGTAACAATTTTACAAAAAATTAATAGCCTGGATCCTAAACTCCCAGATTTCTTATAAAAATCATTCAAAATCTAGTTGCTAAAATTATCATAAGAATGACCAAAATATTCTAGCACGGATCTTAAATTCCCGAATTTCATTTGTAAAATAATACAAATTCAGATCATTGAAAATCAAATCATTAAAATTATCATAGAAATCTTAAAAATTGATGTGCTTAGTTTTCAAATTTAATTTTCAATTAACATAAGTTTAAAGAAAAATATTCCCAAGAGATTGCTAGATTTGTTTAATGAGGAAGTCTCCTCCAAAGTTTCCTCAAACTTGCTAACTTGGCTGCTTCTCCTTGGATATTTCACAAGAGTTCAGAACCAGAATTGGAGTACTTTCTGTGAGCTTGGAGTTGCGCTGGACGTGGGCGTCGAATGACCAATCACACGGATTAATTGCTTGGCGATAAGGAACGTTTTCCAGACAACCAGCAGCAGCAGCTCGGGAGTGTGGCCTTTGCTGTGATCTGGCGAACTGCAAACTGGCGAACGCGCGTGCTCAAATAAATCATTTGCGAGACACGGCGCAGGCAGCCGGAGGGGAGCAGACACTCAGACACTCGTTGGGCAATCCATGGCGATCTCATTTCAAGTGCAAAAGTGCCGCAAGTGGCAAGAAACTAACAGCCAAGTCGGGCCGAAAAGGTGACTGCCACAACAATTGTGGGAGTAACAAATTCGCCGTCAAATCGCGACCAAATCGCAAACGACCAGCGAACACACAAGACAGAAAAAACAGAACCCAAACTACTCCCGACTCCCAAGTCCCGACACGGACCCAACGCGAATCTCCAACTTCCCAGCTCGTATGTGGCATGGGGCATGGGGATCGCTTCTCACATTGCCTATGCCGAATGCCCACTGCGATTTCCAAAGTGAAAGCCGCTCCATTTGCTGCAAGGATGAAGTGGGGGAGAATACTGACTGCATAGACTGTTGGCAAGGATTACAATTTAGACACCGGAAAACAATGAAATTGACAGCGCTTGAGCTTTGGGCGATCATCTGCTCAACCATTTAGTGGATATTTGTTGAGAATTCTTTGCGGCGCTGTCTCATTATCAATCTTGAAGAGGGAAGTGTTGTGGAAACAGAGTTGCCATCCAGCATAAATAAATTTAAAAGATAAGATAGAACTTAAACGTTTCAGACTTCATTTGATTAGTCATGCAATTGTTTGAACAAAATTAAAGATTCAGCTATTTTATTCTACAAACAAAGCAATACAAAAAACTGGTTTAAAAAATAATATATAAATATGTACATTTTATATGTTGTCAAAACAATTACTTGACATACTGTACATAGAATAAAAATCCTTACTTTTCAAATCTTAAATTAAAAATACTGTTTTGAAATATTTAGTTTTGGTGCTTAATAATTTTGAAGAGGATATTTTGATGTAAAATGTTAATCTAAAAATATGTTTTTAGATAACTTGTTTTAATATCTATCAGTTTTCAGCTGCTCTGGCAACCCTGTGACTTCGCTGCTTGCACATTTCACCGCTAGTGGAGCCACAAGAATCACTTGCAAAGTGTTGCCCCAAAATGCCGCACGAACACCGTTCAATTGCATTTAAGAAGCCAAATGACCTCCGGCACCCTCCAAGCAACACAAGAGTGTTGGGGGGCAAGGGGAAAGGAGAGAGAGCGTTCACTTACTCACTTATTCACAACTCAATGGCCAAGACAAGCTTAGCCGGGCCATGGTCAGCTAGCCAGTTAGCCAGTTAGAGGGCAAAGCAGCCAAGTGGAGCTAACAAGGCTTTCTGCAACTGCTGCCAACCCAACTGACTGACTTTACTACTGCTGTGTGTGTGTGTGTGTGTATGTATGTATGTGGCTATAACGCATTCAAATATTATTATATTTAAGCCTAGACCGAGTCTCATTTCGTGCCAGGCATCGATTCCTGCCGTCTGATAAGTATCATCGCCAAGCGAACGGCGAACTCGCACGCGCAACTTCTCTGCGATGTGAATGTGGAAGTGGACTGGGATGTGGATGTGAGTGTGGATGTGGATGTAGTTGTGGATATGGAATTACTTGCTGCTTGCCACAAATTACAGGCTTCGAATTCCATGAGCTACAGCTGCGTAGTAGTTATAACCATGTTTGTCTATTGTCTGTTTAATGTCGTGTTTTTTTTTTTGTTTGTTTTTTTTTTTGGCATCTCTTTCCTTGTAAGTGTTTTCCCAAATTCGTTAAATTGCACGTGAGATCCATTGATAAGTAGAGTCTACTCCATGTGATCTAATGCTGACGGCTGTCCAGTGAATTCGACATAATATCCATTAAAGTTTTTTTGAAAATTGACTTGTAGCTTATATGCAGTGCAATTTGAGAGCGAATCGTGTTCGAATAAAATGCAAAGATTTCTTGAACTAAATGGTACAGTTTTGGTCAAATGAATTAGTTAGGAATATTATTTGGAAACATTGGGTAAGATTTCGTCACTCAGAATATTAATTATTATTTATTTGCCGCATATTCAATGTATTCACTTATCCTCACACTCATAATATGTCTTCGTTCTAACCATATTTACATGCAATAAAAAATTAGCATTAGGTGAGGCTATAAATAAATAAAAAAGCGCGTGACACAGATGAAGATGAATAGCAAGCTGGCACAGTGGAATAAGTTTGTAGTTTCAACAGTCAAAATGGATTTATGTCAGTTGCAGGTCAGCAATATTATATCGTATACCATGGTGCCCAAAATGGGAAAACAAAGAAATAAAAAAGTGCGTGGAGGTAACAAGAGAATAAAGAAAAAGGGAATTGAAAAATCCTTCACCTTCGTTAATACAAATGACGCCCCGAGAGACCAGGGAAGAGACTGGGGAAGAGACTGGGGAAGAGACTGGGGAAGAGACTGGGGAAGAGACTCAACTAAACAACAGTCTGCACACGCACTCTCACAACAACAACAACAACAACAACAACAACAACATCTAGCAGAAGAAGAATGGTTAAGAAACGTCCCGGATATGTTCCAGCGGAAGCTGAGAAAGTAGCAAAGTCCACAATGAACAAGAAGAAGAAGAAGAAGGAGCAGAAAAAAAATCATTTACATGTGGCGGGGGAGGGGGAGAATGCGTGGAGGGATGATTATTAAATGGGTGGCATGTTTAACTATAAAACGGGACGCGGATGAGGACAAGGGTGGGTGCCAATGAAGGACAGCTCGGGATTTGCATGTGCGCTCAAGAAGTACACAGAGATGAAGAAGAAGAAGAAGAAGAAGAAGCTGTCGTGGGGACTGTGTTCCGGACTCAGCACTGGAATGAGCACAGACAGGGGGTCTCAAGTTGTTCTGAATGACTGAATGGACATAAAGGAGGCTGGGCAATCCGAGGAGTTGGACAGGCTATTGGTGTGACAAGCAGCTGCTATGGGTACACTGGAAAAAAAAGAATGATTCTTAAATTCAAGTGAAAAATTCTTGATTTTAGCAAGTATTTTTATACCCGGTACTTAAAAATAGGTAAAATGGTATATTTTATCCGTTGAAATGTATGTAACAGGGAGAAGGAAGCATCTCCAAGCCTATAAAGTATATATATTCTTGATCAGCATCAACATCCGTCTATCTGCCCGTCAGACAACAAGATCGGACAAATAGAACGGTTGTAATGGCTGATTTAAGTCTATGCGCCTAAAAGTATGCAACAATTTGAATTTGCTATTCTAAATGCTTGCAATAAATAAGTACGGGTATTTTTCATTTGTTTAAATTTATATTCAAAATATTATTGTTAAATTAACACAATTAACAGCCCCAGATTTTTGTCCGTGTAAGAGTCGGGTGCGGGGCACTTTCTACGTAAGTGCGCCACTTGAAACCGCCTTAAAGTGCGTACTGGAGATGGCCTGGCCAGGCGTAGAAGCAGCAGCCACTGAATTATGCAAAAGATTTACGCGCTGCCTTCGAGGAACTCGGAAACTTTTTTTGTGGGCGTTAGCTGGCTCGGTGTGTCCCTCTCCCATTCCATTTCCCCACTTGCCGTCAGTTTGCATAAACTTTGGAGCCGGACGCCAAACGCATGTGACAGTCATACACTTGGATCCAGTCAGATATATACTTAGTACGTTGAGTAGAAAATTGCTTGGAGCCCACTGTGCGACAGTTGGCATAGACTGTCGCTGGGCGGTTGTCAGAAACAAAACAGCCGAAATTTGTTTCACAAGCCAACAAAGCTCACAGGATTACACAGAAATGTGCTCAGCAGGCCTATGGCCAAGTGGCAGGACATTTCTGGTAATTTATGCGAAGAAGCGAAGGCAGTTAATCATTTTTTTCCGAGAGACATAGAGTGAGAGAGAATATTTTGATTTAAGGGAAAGATCAAAAACAACTGGGGATAGTACAAGAATAGGATAAAGTTCCTTTTAACATTCTTTTAGTTCCCTTTAAGCAATATATTGAGCCTTTTATTCAAGAATTCTATATTAAAATCCCAACCACATTTTTAAGTTTTATGTAGGTCATCTAGTTATCAGAAATGAATTGAAGTCTATTTATTATTTTTCACACAATTCTATTTTATAGATTTTATTTATGTGAGTTTTGATTTAAGCATATTCCAAATTTTAAGTAGACAAAATGGAGATGGACAATGAAAGGGAAGACGAATTAATATCGTTACTTGATAGGTTGAAGAAGGAAGAAGAAGAGATTTCGACGGACGAGTACTTTAAAATGAAGAAAGAGAGATGGGAGCTCGAAGAACATGTGGAGATGAAGGCAGAAGGAAGAGAACACAAAGAGGATAAAGATACACAAATAATTGTGGCACATATCAATCAAATGTTGTTAAAAGAAAGAATTGGATCACTCGATAATAGATACCCTTTAACCAACTGGATGCAAAAGGTGAAAGATGACATGGACGCGCTGAAAGAAGAAAGACGAGAGAAATTACTTGGCTTGAAGCTGATGTGTCCGACTACGGAAATGAAAAGTCGTCCGGAAACCGAGTTCTTTGACAAGCCAGTGGATTTGCGTGAATTGATCGCACTGAAGTTGCCCCAACAGCCATTGGAGGACGTAGTACTGCCACCAGAGATTCCCTGGGATCCACAAACAAAGACCACGAGAATTCATATTACCCAAGGACTTTTTCAAATGTTTCGGGAGAATATCCGACCGACAGTCGGAGTTGTAACCGATAGCAAACAGCTCTATTGCCATAACATGCTGTTGACTCTGATCTCCGGGTATTTTGATCAGCACTCGAGTTGTCCGTTGATGTACCTGCCGCCGTGCATCATCTCGTCGGAGGACTTCGTTAGGGTATATCGATGGATGCTTGAACCATTGACCAACCTGAATTTTCGACAGTTGATGGAATTGACGCGAGCTGCACATTATTTGAAAATCAAGGAATTGCACAGTCAGTGCTGGCAATTTATATTCGATACACTGAAATCGATTGATAAAATCTTAGCCATCTACACAGCGGCCAAGAAGGTTTGCGTTTTCTTTCAGAAGCAGCTATCGCCGTTTTTGATCCGGATCTGGTTGCCATTTGCGGGCAGCACAGAATTTGCGAATCTTGAATATGATAGAATCTACAATATGTTCAAATTGGATATGATAGCGGTCAACACGGAAATTGAAGTGGGTTGCAAATTAAATTTATGATATTTATAATTCTTTTCTCATATGCATTTTTTAGGTTATTTATTCCTTGTGCTTGTGGCTGGACTTTGATTGGCAGTCACGTAAATGCCACGCGTTGGATCTCGCTAAGCTTATACGCTTTGATTTGATGCCCTATTTGTTTCTCATCACATTTGGTAGACGCACCGATGGACCGCCAGCTTTCAAATTTCTTTCCAATTCTATGCCAGTACAGAAACTTATTCGTGAGAGTATTGACAAATTGTAAGTGTCATTAAGTTGGTAACATATAATTAGTTTTTAACAAGAATTTTGTCTTTTAGAAAATATAACCCCAATAGATATAAGGGATCCATCGACAATCGTAGGCGTTATTGGATCTACGATTCTGGTTGCAAATATCATCACAGTCAGGCTTGCAACAGGTTCCGATTCGTGAGCTACGATGAGTTCATAGACTACATTGAATTCCTTCAAGTATCTGGACATCCCTGTGGTCAACGCATGAAGCTCGCCAGCGATCCGGAAATTGTCTGCTGTAAACAACGAAAATCCGCGTAGATCTCTGAATTTTTTATAACTTTAGCATGATTTATATAAAGAATTGGGCAAAACCGCCATGTATCTGTATTTTTTATAGACTGAGAATAAGAACTAGGATATGCATGTCTGAGAATAAGAATGTCTGTAGTGAATCTCCATTATCTTATGTCTAGATATCCTATTCACAGACATAAAGATTTCCTCATTTGTAAATTGAATTTTCAAACTCTCCTTCAAAATTCTTTCTCAAAAGTAATTTTGCGAAAACAAATTGCTTAGTTTTACTTGAACTTACTTTTTCCCATATCAATACTCGGGCAATTATGCAGTGCCATTAGAAAAAACCCAATCACTCAATTTGTAAGCAATATGGCGCCTAGCGGTCAAATGGCAATAAAAAATCAATATTGAGCTCAAACTCAGACAGAAAAAAGCAAGGAGAGAGAGGGGAATAGAGATCCCTAGCCTGATCCCAGATTCGTGAACTTAAATACGTAGCAAATAAATCGCATGCGATAGAAATGAGCATTGAATTCTATTAAAAGGAATATGCAAAATATAAAAAATAAATAAGAAACACTTTGATCCAAGCCGCATGCAAAAAGCTAAAGCAGCTGAAGAAGAGGAGAGTTCCGAATCCAATGGACAGACATGGGACGAGTGGAAGAGTGGACGAAGCAGGTAGAAGCCACAGGCAGCTTCAACATCAGTAGGGGCGAAAATCGTTGAAATATTTCAATTAACTTAAAGTGCGCCGCCGAGTAGAACGACTTGGATGATCTGGGCATCTGGGGTTGCGGATGAGACTGCAGACTGAGATTGTAGACTGAAAACTGAAGACTGAAGACTGGAGACTAGAGGCTGGCGACTTGGCGGCTCTGGCGTCGGACAATAAACAATGTTTTGACAAATCGCTGAAAATTGAGTGCGCAAAATTATTATTTTCAATTTAAAAATCAAATGCAGCTACCCAGAAGACCGCAGACTGTTCAACCGACTGGCCGAGTCGTGTGTACGAATCCATTCGACAATATATGGGTATTAAATTTGCCGCCTTGGCCATGGCCCATGGCTCACGGGCTGCTAATGATTGCAAATTAAGAATTTAATATCGACATGGAGAGGCGATGCGTGTATGTTAGTGTGGACCCATATTCGTACTCCTTCTGCAGCATGTGGTTATAAATTTACTTGGAAATTGCCCTGGCTTGTACTAGTTCCCATTACACTAAATCAGCTGAAACGGTTCGAATAAGGATTAAGTCTAGAACTGAAGACTGTAGAGTGAAAACTGAAGACTGTAGACTGGGTGTTTGACCTTTGAAATAGTTTCACGCCTAGATGTTGGGCCGCCCACTTCAATCAAATTTTTTGATTGGATTGTTTCGGAAGCAAGTCGTCATTAAATCAAATATCATAATTATATAAACAGCTAACGTGCGGGAGAAAGGTCTTTCGAATCGGGTTACTTTTGATTAAAATCTATCTGTTTCCAACTAGGCATCTTGGGGCAACTGGAGGGCAAATTGCAATTGACTTGGCTGACTAGGAAGCTGCCAGAATGTTCACACATTCACCAGTGCAGAGAGTCAACAGAGAGTCAACAGAGAGTCAGAGCAGCTGGTCCGAAAGAAGTGCCAGCAAATCAGTGGGTAAACTGAACGTTAACGTTAACCTGATTATGGGTATTAGAGCCTATAGGAAAGTGCCTCGAAAGCCAACTCAGGCATTGCGTTGCACGTTCCACAACGCAGTCAACTCCATGATGTGGCTCCATCTCTAGCTCCACTGATCCGTGGCGTGAACTATTCAAGTGTAAGAGAGTACACATTATAATGCTGATTATAATCAGCAGTCAGCAAAGTTGAATGAATCTGGGAAGGAGGCAGGAGGATCCCGTTAGCCAAACAATGCCGAGCAAAACGCAACTGCAGCTCATTAGCTTGCTAACGGTGAAGGAAAGCGCCTGGGCAGCCAGGACAGGCCAAGAAAATCAATAAAATTAAAGAAAAACTCACGAGAAAACCAATGAAAAAAGTTCCATCACTAAAAGAAGTAATTTCTCTCACACACACAGAGACAGAGAGAGACAGAGAAAGCGAGAGAGAGCAAGAGAGAGAGAGAGAGAGAGAGAGAGAGAGAGCAGATGCTAATGAGTGGAATGAACTCAAGAATTATCCCCAAGTCTGAAAACGCCATTGTCATCTTAGTTGCTGTCTCTGAAATGGGCAAGAAGTAAACTTGGCCAAATGGAGAGCTCAGACGACATCTTGTGATTAGTAATAAAAAAAACATTGAGGGGTTGCAATTGGAAAGTATAAAAAACTCTTAAAGTATCCCAAATGAATTCATGAAAAGCTTCTAAGAGCTAAAAAATGCTAAATATAACTAAAAACGTTTTACAAATCTCTAACAGCGCAAAGCAAACCAAAATAAATTGTCTAATTTTTTGAAATAATTAAAAAAATATATTAAACTAAATTAAACTACTTAACAATTAATAAAAATGCATAAAATAAACTTGAACTGTATTTGTTATTTATTTTAAAGCAACCTAAAACTAATAATATTGTTGAAATTGGAAATAAATTTGAGAAGTTTGATAATTGTGACATTCAAAACATATTTGAATAAAGGTGTCCAATTAAAAAAAAAGAATAACGAAATTTCAAATACTCTAGAAATTTGTTGAAAATGCCTGAAAATTTGATAATTTTTAATATTATCGAGTTAAAATTAAAACTTTTTTTATTAATGAAAACCAAAAAATTCTTACTTTCTATCTTTTATCGAAATATCTATTCATTATTCAATTTAAACTGCGAAATCTTTCTAATGGTTTTGTCTATTTCTTTCATTTAAAAAGACACGTTTCTCTGGAATTACAAGAACAATAAAAAAAGCACTCTCAATTCTCTGAAGTTTCTTCTCAATTCAAATAATAATACCTGTGTGTATTAGTGTGTGTGTGTGTGTGTGAATCGAAGGGAGTCTTTGTTAGATGTTAATTGTGAATATGCAAATGGGAATAGACCATTCATACACTCTATACGCACTCGTACGAGTACTCGCTTACCTATTCGTATCCGTATTCGCATTCGTATTCGTTTTGTGTACTCGCATTTGAAATCAAAAGTGCGTGCGGCTGTTCATGTGTGTATTTGTATCTGTATTTGTATCTGTATCTGAATCTGTTAGTGTATGTGTGTCATAAGGGAACACCGAATCGTGTACATACACAAAAAGGACATAGCGTCCCTTATTCCACACAAAAGCAAATTCTGTAAATAAAAAAGAGAGAAAAAATTACGGGCTGTAATTATGCAAATTAGTTTCTAGAGTTTGCGACAGAGTCAGTTGCCCGGGCTAGAACCAGGACGAGTACAAACAAGTTTTCGTTCGTTATTTAAAAAGTACTATATCGAAACAGAAAATCTACGACAAAAATTTGTAGATATCTTTGTATTTGTGTATATTTGGTTTTTTGTTTTTGCATACAAGGAGTTTAGCACGCACACTCATTAATTTTCATCAATGAGCCGAACGGAACTGAGCCGCGGCTTAGAGCAGCGAATGTGAATTTTTGCATATACGAGTGCGAGGATACGCATCCTGCCAGCGAGCCAATGACAGTGCCAGGATCTCTCGAATGGGCTGCGCATCATTAATTTTTAGAGCTTAGCCAGATGACAAGCCCAGCACACACACACACACACACACACCCAGTTGAGTCGAGGCGCAGGACGAGAAGGAGTACGAGGACGAGGACGAGGACGAGTTCGAGTCCGGGCACCTCGAGGCTGACTGTCCGCTTGACGCTTCACTGGCAAATCCAATAAAAAAGCAGCAGAGCGCAGCGCAACGACAACAAACAGCAGCACGAGAAGCAGAAGGACTAAAAGGAGCAGGAGTATTTCCAGGACGAGGCGTGTGTGCCAAGACAACAACTACACAAAAATCATTAAAATTTACTGTCGGGGTAAAGAGCTGTTTTGGGTAGCAGCAACTGTGTCCTGTGGGCAGGACTCAAAACAACTCCTTAAGCCGCTCTCTCCTCACACTCCTCTCTCTCTTCCACTCTTCTCTCCCTGACTGTCTCCCCACATCCCAGTCGCCTGTCAACATCCTCAGCCACATCCACATCAAACATCAAATGCGGCAAATGGAAGACAGCGCTGCGAGTGTCGGGAATATTTATGATATTCAAGGATTTCCTAGTTGACGTTTAGCGAAAACGAAAAAAACAGAACTGAAATTTGGAATAAAACAAACGGCAAGACAAACAGTCCAAAGAGGAAAAAGCAAAAGCAAGAGTCAAAAGCGGCTTTCACAAAATTGCGTAATAGTAGAAATCATTAATATTCATCGCATTTTGAAGTTAGAACAAAAGTAAACAGCAAACAGCAAAGAAAAAATATAACACTTTATGCATATGCAAGAAGAAGGAAGAATTTTTGTGGGGAATGTCAGAGCTTTAGATAAATTTAACGCAAATCCACTTACTATATATATATACGCTTAGATTTGACCGACCATCGTAAAGAAAAGAAGGAGGTAAGTAAGCATAAGAGTTTCCTATCATAAATATTTTTAAAATTTCAAAATCATAAAAGAAATGCATAGAAATAATCTTTAATTATTTCAGATACTCAAAAGAACTAGTAAATAATTATCAAAATGTCTACAATGATTAATATAAATTAATGAAATATTTTTTCTTGATTTATTTCTTATCGAATTTGTGATTCTTATTACAATTTGAAGACTTGACTAACAATAGCTGTTATAGTAAAAGAAAGAGTGTACTTATTAATTTGGCCAGTAGTGTATATGATTAATATAAATCAATAAAAACAATTACACATAATTAACATTTATTCCATTCGTTTTATTATGCGCCAGAAGACAAATTAAACAAATTTTCTTATTTACACTTTTGGCCAAGCAACTGCTAGAAAATTTCCTCCATAAGTGTATGTACTTTTCATAGGTTCATGTGACTTCATATACCTATAATGGAGCTCATAACAAAAATCACGCATTTCCGTCACGTATGGCATTTCCGGTAAAGCTCATGTCGAACAGCATGTGTTTTTCTCTCTCTCTCTCTCTCTCTCTCTTTTGCTTGTTCTCTCTCTGTTCTGATATTATGTGGAAATTGAGGAAAATGTTGAATCATTTGCTTGGAAAATGACTTTTTAATATGCGACACACTTTTTGGCGCTAACTCTGCGCACTTTTCTAATTTGAATATTTATCAGAGCCGAAAGTACGCATAAGAGTCCTTGACTCAGAACGGAAGTGCGTAGCGGTCATTAGACTGGGCATTACATGTGCTACCCCCTCTCCATCCTCTCCCTCTCTCTCTCCCTCTCTCTCCGCACCAACTCGTTGCACAATAGACTCCAAGTAGCACGCGTGCCAGTCCAAGTGCTGGGTCACATGTCCCTGCAGGACATGCAGCTCAACCTTGGCTAATTACCCAAAAAAGGTGCTTTGGTCAACTTTTTTATTCCTTAATATATCCACTAAACATTTCTGCTTGATTTGCATAAATTACACATTGCTCGGGCTGTTGGAAATTAATGAAATCCTGCCAGAACATGCAAGGTTTAGGCTGTTGTTGGTCAACACTTGGTATATGTATTCAAGGCACATTTGGCTTGTTACCAAATGACTTTCTGATGGCAAACGGAAACTGAGCTACAAATGCTGTAATATGCGAACTCATATGCGAAGTCATATAATAACAAGAATTTATTTAATATGTTTTTTCCCTCACCAATAATTAAGACTTGATGAAATTAACAAAGCTCGTTTGAATTTTTTACGTCAAGTCAAACAGCTAATCTGTTAAGGAACTAAGCTACCAATTTTAATTGTTTTAAATAATAATTGCCTATTTTAGATCATGAGATTTTATTCTTAATAAACTTATTATTATTTAAGAAAAAATTAAACTAAGTTATCATTCTTTCTCATTTGTATCTAAAGAATATTAGTTGAGAATTCTATTGCTTACATAGCATTTTCCGTACACCCTAAATAAGCAGTGGAAAAGTTTTAAAAGTTGTAACTCCTTCCTGAGGTATCCTTTTAATACTCTTTATATTATTGCCTCATTGTCATGCAAATGTGCA
The DNA here is from genome assembly GCA_037043405.1 of Drosophila subquinaria. Classification (NCBI taxonomy): domain Eukaryota; kingdom Metazoa; phylum Arthropoda; class Insecta; order Diptera; family Drosophilidae; genus Drosophila; species Drosophila subquinaria. Next base: position 739,115 of record JBAMBL010000498.1, on the reverse strand, counting down.
GCAAATGCAACATTCACAATAAAAATGCGCAAAAATTTGCATTTGGCAGTGCACTCACTTATTTGGCCTGTTCATTACGAAGGTCCTTTCGGGGTGTATGCGGTTGTTATCCTTGCTGCGTGTGTGCACAAATCAGGACAACGGCAACACCCGAACAACAATGAGCTGAATGGCAAACAATGCGAATTCTCTTCCCAATTCAGTCTCGGGAATCTGAATCTGTTTTGGTTTTTGTTTGCATCGGTTGCACTTGTTGGTTGTCAGTCCCTTTCTCTTCGTGTCGTGTCGAGGATGTTAAGGATGTCGAGGATTGCAAATGTGCGAAAATTGCACCCTTGTTGAAAAGTGCAAGGGCGCATTGAGGAGGCCTCAACGAGACGGCAATTGCGCAAGGATAATGCATGAGCATTTTATTAATGACTGACTGTTGTTGTTCTTTCTTTTCCTGAAAGGGGGTTGCAGTTGCGCAATTTGGCAAAGGACATGCAATGATAAGGACATGTGGGAACTTTTCTTCGCTGAAAATGCCGTTACATTTGCATGAAAAGGATTAAGGTAACTGAAGGTATTTGATAGACTGTAGGCCTAGGGGGAATGATTGATAGAAAATTGAAGACAGTTCAAAGCTAATGGTGTCTTATAGGATTCAAATGCAATAGAATATCGCAAAATAATTGCATCTGCTCTAATATCATATACGATATTGAGTAAAATTAACATCAATTACATAATGATAAAAGTACTTGAAAAGATAATCGTAAAATATATTGAGTAAAATAAGTTAATCTCAATTGTTATAAAATAAATTTAGTTTCATTGCAACTTACCTTTGAGTTTTATCAAATATCGTGTACTTGAATATCGTAAATGGTGTTTAAGTGTTGCAATCCCAATGGTCATCCCATAACCCTTGTCACAAATCCCATAAAATAACACGCCTAAACTATTAATAACGCGCATTGCTAATTGCTTAACAACCGCTCGTAAAGGACTCCCCTTCACATCCTCTTTAGTTGACCAAGTGACCAAACAATGCTAATTTATGCACTGCCCAAAGCGAAAAGTCAAATCAAATAGAAGTATAATAAAAAGGGCACAAGCAAACTGACCACTCACTTACCCCCTGGTCAAAAAACAGGGGTGCAAACGAGACTGGACATAGGTGCCATAAAAATCGCATTATCATCTCAAATTGTTATATTATATGAGCAATTGAATGAGGGGTCTAAGTGTGACCAAGGGAGGGAGGGAGGTGATTTGTTTATTTGCTTGTTAAATGACCGCTGGTCAGTTGAAAAAAAAAACCCGTTGCTAATGAGGATTAGCTCCTGCTGAATGAGCCAAGATAATTTGTGGGCTTAATTGCATTATCGATAAAAAAGATACAGAGCAAGTGGTAAAGGCTATTGTCGAATTTTTAACTAATAAAAATAAATACAAAACAAAAATTATTGCATACTTTTAGGCACTTGCATTGCATAAAGGCTTAAATCAGCCATTACTACTGTTCTGTTTGGCCGATCTTGTTGCAATTAAGAAGGATAATATTTTTTAATTATAGTTAACCTTTATTATAATTCATCGATAAAATAAATGAGCTCATGGATTAACTTAAACTGGTCACACTGTTTCCGTCTTAATGGGGAAATTATCACCACAGCGCAGGCACCACCCCAACCCCCAACCCCTAAATGGATACACCCAATGAAGCTCAACATACAGTTATCGTATGAGGCTGGAGCGGGGAATGCCACATCTGGTGGCGACAGGGGACACATTATTTAAATTTTACCAGCGAAAATGTTGCTGCTTTTACTGAAAAATCCCCCAAAAAAGCTGTGAAATTTGCTCGAAGGGTGACCGAAATAAAAATTGAAAATCGTAAAAATGAAAAAAGAGAGAGAAAAAGACGTTGAAGAAGAAGAAGAAGAAAACGCAGCAGCAGCCAAAACATTAAATGAGTCTAAATAATTTATGCCAAGCGCAAAGTGTGAGCCAGTGTGTGTGTGTGTGTGTGTGTGTGTGGGGCGGGGTGAGGTGAGGTTAGGGGAGGGGGTAGTGAGTGGAGTGGGGTGGGGGTAACAGCGACATGTGCGTGCGTCAAATCTGCTCGTTTCTAATTTTTTAACATTTTTTTGCTGTTGCAGTCGTCGTTGTTGTTCTTGGCCAGACAATATCTGGGCATTTTCCACCCAAAAAAACACAGGACCAACCCCAGGGGCAAGTGTAATTTCGAATATTCAGTGCCCCCAACCGCTGCCGAGACATTTTTTTACAGTTTTAAGCGTACTACGCACTCAGTGCGTGTGTGTGTGCGAGTGTGTGTATGAGTCGCACGATTATATGGCCCAGACATTAATATTTGTTCTCTTTGGTCCTTGGCAACGCGCCCTTAACGCATTTTTTTAATGCGCTCACCCAGGACCTCAGTCTAATATGTGTGTGTATGTTTGTGTGTGTGTCTGTGTGTGTGTCTGTGTGTGCATGTGTATTTGCTCATTAAGCAAAAACAAAGTTAAGCAAAAGTTTTTTAACATCTTCAGACATTTTTTGGGTTTCCGTTTTTACGTTTGTTTTGCTTCTTTTTTTTGTCCTGTTGAGGACTTTTTCATGGTCTTTCATTTCTTTTTCCGTGTGCGGCCATTGTTTTCTAATTGGAATACAGGGTGTTTCAAATTGACTCAAAACGAAAAAGCAGCAAATATAATTGGAATTGTTTTTCTGAGAAAAGTTCCTTGAAATAAGTGTATAAATCGTTTAAAAATTTTCCATTGAGTGGAGCACCCTGTTTAGTAACCCACTGCCCAGTGAACTGAACCTTGTCCAGGTCCCTCATTAATTTTTACTTATCTTGACGTCATACAATTTTTATATTCCTTGGCACTTGTTTATCTACGTGCTCACTTGTAGTTCTATTCGTGTGTAGGACAGTGTATCGTCTTAAAATCTTCAATAATGAGCTGTGGTAGAGGAAATATGCGCCTGAGGCTGAGACTGAGACTGAGATTGTAAGGGATGTCCATTGTCGGAGTTTAAATAGGTTTTGTTATATCAAATTTGGTTTGGAACGATTGATAAGTTCAATTGGAAGAAATCGAAAGAATACTAATTCCAATTGGAAAATATATACGGTTGAAGGTATTTAAATTGGACCGAAGTATTAAGCATTGCTTGTCTTCAATGAACCCTGAAAATTAACGAGTTCTCTGGTGATTTACCCTCTAATCTCTTCAAACATTAACAGCCTCAACTCACTCTGCCAAATCCTGGTTTACCTCAGCGAATTAAACCACATCATAAGTCTGTTCTTATTTCGGTACATTTTAATAATTTTCATAATCCTAATAACAGTTATGCGCCAGTGACGCCAACGACGCCATCTTGAAAATCAAAGTTAACGGTTAAAGTGGCCACAGCGACGTCGACGTCGACGCCGACGTTGGCGTCGACCACCGAAAGTCAAGCGAAAAGCGAAGAAAATTCGCAGTATTTCATTTCGTGGCGAGTAATTACGCATTCAAGTAGAAAAAGTTTATCTCTTGTCGAAAAATTGAAACATTTTCATTTCATAAAATGAGATTAAAAACGCGACTTGTATTGGGCTTGGGCGGGTTGCCATCCCCTACACCCGACCACCCCCCTTTCTCTTCCTCTCTCTTTCGGTCAGTAGCCGCAAAAGCAATGCAAACCGCAAAAGCTCTCAATAGAAGCGAAGGGCTTAAATCTGAAAAGTTTACTACCAAAATATTTTTAAGAAAATTACCAAAAACCGTCAAAGAAAACGCGCTGTTGTGGGTGGCTGTGGTGCGGCAGAGGGCAGTGAAGAGTGGGGAGTGGAAAGTGGTGTAGTTGACGGAGCCAAAACAAGTACGAGTAAGGAAGAAGAGCTCAAAAGCGAAATAATAATGGCCGCCAAGGCGATTGTACTGACAACTGAACTGGTAGCGGGTGGTGCGGGGTGGTCTCAAAGGGTTCGAGCGGATGCTGTGAAAGCTTAGGCCCAGCATTGATGAAGCCACGCAAAGCCATCGACAACAGTCTGGCAACGCTCTGCTATCTTTCTTTGTGTATGTGTGTGTGTGTGTGTTGGGGTGTTCATCGTTCCATACGCACTTTTCAACCCTTTTCGCGCTGGCGGGGAAAATTGCGTAAAGTGCGAAAATCTGTGTGTGTGTGTGTGTGTCGGTGGTGCTCTTATGTACCTTACACAGACACATATGTAAGTAAGTACACGGAATGCTGTACATTATATACTCAAAACTGTTTCATTTTACGATACATATACAGAGTCAAGTTTGGGTAGTTGGCGTAGTTGCTGTTGTTGTACTCGTAGTCCCAGGCGATACGAAAGGGTTGTCTCTATAACACAAAATGTTTCATTTTCATTTCGGCAGTTATTGGATTTCAAAATGAAATCCATTTGATGGCAAACGAAGCTTTGATATATGCGATACGCGTGGTTTAGGCGTGCGGTAGTTAAATAAACTAACAGCCTCCGGCTCTGGATAATAGAAAGTGTTTTCAGTGGCTCCACGGGGGAATGGAGAGTGGGGACTGTGGTGTGGGGCATGAGAATGCCCAAGAACGGAAGTTGTCACTAGGGGACGGGCTTAAAGCAGTTTGATGCCCATTTGCATGAATTAAATATTTCACTGCAATGGATTCTAATTAAAGAGAAAGTCTGTGAATAATGCAAACTAAAAACGAAAGTAAAAGCGGCGATCTCTGCCAAAGTTCAGTACTTAATATAAACAAAAGATTCTTTTCAGATATTTAAATGGTATTTAAATAAAAATATACTTTCATTTCGCAAAGCCCAAAAATATGAATTATATTTTATAAGCAAAAAGACGGAAAGTTATTTCGGTACGCCAATGATTTGATATCCATGTAGAGTTGGAGTAAGATATATACAGAATTTTTTAGTCAAACTTAAATTTTATTAATTTTTAGTTTTCGATTTTTGTGGACTGTATTTTATTATTGTAGAGCGTTGTTTTTGATTCAACGTACAGCGGAGGCCAAAAGAATTTTGTCACCCTTTAAAGTTAGTTCTAGCCATATCTTAAACTTACTTCATGATAAGTTTGGTATCAATGAAAAGGTCTTTTGAATTCCTTTCGAATGATGCAATACTCTTCCTAACCCATTAGGTACCCATTGAAATTTTCGAATGTTTATAAGCGTCCACTTCTTCAACTTTTTTCCTCGATTTTAAAAATAAAATGTAACTGCAAAAAAACTGCAAATCCAAATATCTCTTCGCTAGTATTTTTTATAATTTTTTGAAAATGGCGAAAAAGGCACTTTTTCCTCATTTTCATGCGAAAAGTGCCTTTTTTGCAGTTACTATATATACTTTATGGGGCTTACCATGCTTCCCTTCATACATTACACATTTCAAAAGAAAATTAGGTATTCCTCTAAGATGATCTAAGAATATTTATGAAACGATTTGCACAGTTTACTTTGAAAAATAAATTCAGAATTACTCAAATTTATTTAGTGAAAAATGTTAAATACACATTGTAACACACAATGTAATTAAATATTTCAGATTTTAAGATAATATTTAACACATTCAACACTCATATATTTCAAAGCTTAAAAATAATTTTAGTATAACTATGTTTCAATAGAATTACTAACAAAATGTTATTTTTTTCAACATTCTGATTTTATCAAAAAAAAATAAAATTGTTAACACTTTTAAGTAATTTACATCTTAATGTTAAGTTGATTCTAAACTGAATAAATATAAATTATTTTGATTTATACAACAGTTCTCTGAATCAGAAATTTGTATATCATCGAAGTTGGCCGACGGCAAATTCGAAAGTTTCAGTCACCATCTGCAGCGCATTCACATGGTAAAAGGATGCAGGACGAAAACAGAAACAACCCATAGCAGCATCCCAATAAAAATAAAAAATAGATGTAGCTGAGCAAAATCTCAGGCAGCTGCGTTCACAGAATGCAACAAAAAAGCAACGGGAGAGGGGAACAAATAGAAATAAAAAGAAAATTTGCATATATGAAACCAATTGGTGTGTCAGGATAGGAAAAAAAGGATGCTGCACACTTCACATGACAGGCAGAAAAAAAAAAGAAAAATGTGAAATCATTTAACGAACAAAGCCGAAAGGTGGCAAATATTATTCGGGACTATGGAAAACCCCAAAATGAAACGCTTTCATATGCAAATTTGAATTGTATACAATTGAAATTTAATGAAATGATGATTTTGATTTGGCACGTAGCACGTTTTGACAGGTAGCCTACAAATGCATGCTTCACTGTACACTTCACAACAGAAGTGGGGCCCTTGAAAGATCTTCGACTTCAATGGCAGCTCCCCCCTCAAGTTCCCCTTCAAGTCCCTGGTAATCCCATCTAAATGAAACGCTGCGTGTGCCAGCCCAAAATATTTAGTTGGATTTCTTCACTGTTTTCATTTTCTGTTTATTTTTTATGTGCGCATAAATTTCATCGGGCAACACACGCCGCATGTTGCCACAGTGGGACAAAATGGCGGACTCTAACTTGAACTAATCCAATTTATTACAGCTCCATAACTTTTTCCTATTTGCTCAGACGTTGGCCTCCCCTTCTCGACTTTCTTTCTATCCCTGCCTCCCTCCGCCCACGCTCCATACTCGAGTCAGACAGACGCTAAATGCGTCTTATTAGATGAGCTGTCTTTTGAGTGTGTGTGTGTGTGTGCGTGTGTGTATGTGTGTGGCATGTTTACCCTGTTGTGCGTGTGTGTTGAACTTTGACTCGCCCCCATCCACTCGCGCTTCTCACTTCCCTCACTTCCCCCTTCAATTTCAAGCTTCTATCTCTGCCTTTTATGATAAATTGCATTTAGCAACCACCGACGCCGTTGCCCGCCGCCACCCCATCACCACCCCTGCCACCACCCCTGCCACTTCCACTGCCACCCTCTCTGAGGTGGTTGGACGCTGAACAGGGGGTTCGTCGGGTTGGGGGTGCGTGTGTGTGTGTGTGTACGCACTCGTAGTTGTTGTTTCTATTCCATTTGAGATATGTGCGCTATGAGAAAGGATTCAGCTTTCGACTTGATTCTGGATCTAATTCTTCACCCTCAAAGAATGCATCCAAAATGGCTGCAATAAATGGCATACTACACATAGATGCACATTATTCTGTAGACATTATTTAATAAATATAATTATATCGATTTCTGAACGTTGTAATTTCCAGCATTTATAGATTAAGTATATTTTTATCCTTCTATCATCGTGTTTTTTTTTTTAATTTTTATAATTAAAAAAAACTAAAAAAAATATGTGTTTTATAAATAATTATTGAATTAAAGAATTAGACTTATCTCTGATTTTCGTTTTACAAGTTGTTTAGCTATAGTTATTTACTTAAAAAAATATTAATTTCATTCATCTGTTTGCTCTCTATAATAGGTCTCATTTATTTGACATTTATTCTTCATGCCCGTTCTATAATCTACTTTTAATTGTTATGAAAAGCCTTTAGTATTGCAGCTCTAATACATTTTTGCAACCAAATGAAATTAGGTGATTTATAAAAAACTACCAATAATTTTATAAGCTAAAAATGTACATTCAGTGAAATAAGTATATGTGGATGAAGTTATTCAAAAAAAATATACTTTTAACACAAAAGATTTGATGCAAAAGATTGAATGACACACAAATTTTTTTAACCCGTTAAGTACCCATGGAAAATTTAGAACTTTTGTAAAAGTGTTTTTTTTTTACTTTTTTCCTCATTTTTTACAAAAAATATTTTGATGCAAAAAAAATTCTTCAAACAATTCTAAGAGTGACTGCAAAAATTTTTTTTCAAACATAGTTTTGCTAGTATTTTATAAGACTTTTTTTAAAATCCTAAAAATCAGGTGATATATTAAAAACTACCAATAATTTTATAAGCTAAAAATGTATTATGCACTTCATTTTTTTGTATCCACTTTTCTACTTTGTAAGCTTGAAGTTCTGTTTCTTTTTCATTTTGCTTATAAAAAGCCAAATGTATTTACAGCCAAAATCTATATGCTTTGCCTCTTACTCCTCCCCGCTCCCCTGATCCTAATCTTGCTCCTACTCCTGCTGCTGCTCAGCCAACAAGTGACAACAAATTGCATAAAAATTTGTTTACATTTTATCCAAAGCAGTACTGAAAAGGGAAATGGGCAGGTGCAGCTTGGGAAACGAGACAAGAGGCGTTTATAGATTTTGCTGCATTATAAAAATAAAATATTTGTTTGGATTCTGGGTTTGGCCAAAAGCAAACGCTTTTACCGTCAGTTATGGATGTCTATATGACATTGTGGTTGAGTATATCCTTGGACGCAAAAAGTTGAATTTTCAAGCTGATTTCCCGCTGACAAATATCGCGTGTTTGTGCTGATCCTGCGGAGCGTAAAGTGCAGTTCGTTCAGTTCGCCTTGGCGTCTGTGAAAACAATGAAAAATTCATGCAAATGAAAAATAAATGCACACAAGCCAAAGGATAATGCCGTGCCCGTGCCCGTGCCACAAGGAGCTGTACAGCACAGCGCAGAGCAGAGCAGCCAAAATAGAAACACATTTCATGCAGTTTTCGCTGGGTCCGTGCCTCACTCTTAGTCTCAGTCTCAGTTCCCGTTTGGCTCCTTTGTCTGCGCCACGAAATTTCAATAAATTATGCAAAAATGTTCGTGGTTTTCGCGCTTTTCCTTTTGCCATGAGGTCCTTTCAGTCCTTTGGCAACATTTTACTTGCTGTTTTATTCAAATTTGCGGGCATTTTTTATTTGCTAAATAAACAAAATTCAACGCAGAGCAGCAAGAACCGAAATATACTCGTATTTGTGCAGCTCAACGGGTACACAAAAGGACTCTCAACCCTTTCAGAGGCAGCATCCAAATCAAAATTCTTTAGAAAAACGATCCTCAACCCTTAGGATCAGATCACATGTCTTTGTCTATCGATCTGAACAGTTCAGGTAAACGATCTGCTCGTATGCAAATTAGTTTGATTAAATATTCAAATGAGGTGCCCCTAATTTCAGGGGCACGGGTCACCATCCATCGAGTCCTCGAAGGGTGAATCGAATAACGACAGCTGCGCTGGCAGTTTGCGCATATGTAGATCCTGTCACAGGATCAGCTCAGTTCACCTTTTGAACTCGCGGAGAGTAGAAGCAAATTACTTCATCGATTCGGTAGAAGAATAATCTGAATTTTAAAGTCTTTCGTATTGAATAGTAGCTGTTGGAGTAAGTCTAATTAAATTCCCTTCACTTTTGCCAAGCTCAAATGGATTCTGTTCGGCTTCCGAAGTACTATTCAGTTTAACAATCTACTCAGGCTTTCTAAAGGCTCTCCACAATTAGGTTTGGCCATTTCTGCATTGCGTACACAGCCATCAAATCTGATGTTGCGCTAAAAAGATCTTAACTGATCGCAGAAAGTAGCAGCAACAGAATAATCTGAACAAGTGGCCACATGTACAATTTTCAATTTTTCACTGTTAGACAGATAACTGTGATTCCATGGGGTAAAGCAGCGTCATAACTAGATAGAAATTACTATCAGGCTGTGGCACGAGCTGCCTTTTTGGTTAAGTTTGTGGTTGTGCTGCGATCTAGCGATCTGGCGTTCTGGCTTGCCACAAAGTGCCATATGCTGGCGATCCTCTCTGAGCAGCAGCCACAATACAAATGATTATGTTTATACTATTAAAGTAATTTACTAAAAATGACGCCCAGCCAAAACAAGATGATCCTCAGAACGGCTGCTGTCGATGATCGAAGATCGTCGAAGATCTTTGCGATCGTTGCGATCATTTCGATCCCTGCGATCTGGTCAAAGTCAACCGCTTTAGCTGCAGGTTAAGCAGCCTGCTGTCTACTTAAGCGTAATCTAAGTACGGCACACTGATCGCCAGTTGGAGGAACGATCGCCAGAGCTTTATCACAACATTTTTGCCATGAAGATGGATTACTGTGTGGTGCAAGTGCAAGCGCAGCAGATCGATCAACCTGTGGATGCCACAAACCGTTGGTAGCCAAGGTGCGAGATCTGTAAATAATGTGGCAAAGCGAACACAGCGCTGGCCTTAACTCTATCTGGCCCCAGGGCCAACAGATGGGGCCATGTGTGCCGCATCGCTGAGCTCCGAGATCGTTAATCGAAATCGCACTTTGTACAGTTCAGAACTCTCTGGCCTGTACAGCTCTATTAACCCCCGCCGCTGATTTGGTGATAACGATCGTAATCGTAATCGTAGCGGTACTCTAGGTGCAACACATGTTGCACTTAGGCCTCCTCCATCCATTCCCCCCATCCCCCTATCCACTTGGTGTGTACTACTATATTATTTTGTCTAATTTAGAAAATAGTTTTCTCTGCTCAAATTAGTATGATTCCAAGGATCGCATTTATCGTACGTTCGCCTTGTTAAGTGAAACTGCATTTTGTATCTGACAGATACAAAATTGCAGACGCTTGGCCAACATGTGTTTTGGCTCTTATATGTTTATGGCCAGCACTTCCGCATTGGTTGGGATTCTAAGAAAACTGAATGAATTGGATAACAAAAATAAACTGAATGCAGCTCATTTTTCTTGTTAGAAAAAGACAAAAGCAAGTAAATTAAAATATTAATATTTTATGTATTTAATTTTTGATAATATATAATTATTTATAATCTATATCTATTATTTTAGTGATTTTCACTTGCTGTTTTTTCAGTCTGTTTGTAAATAGAAAAACAACAAAATGAAGGCTGCTCATTTCCCCATTTAGAAAGCCAAAGAAAAAAAAGCAAATAAATAAAAATATTTATTAAATCCATACTCATAAATATGCATGGGCCCATCGAGAATCGCATAAGTCAATGGGGGCCTCTTCTAATTACGCCAAGGGCTGGAGACAACCAAATAAAACATGATACATATACCGACAGACCGACGAAATGAAAGGCCTAGGAATTGGAATTCGTTGAGCTCGTTTACCAAAAAATTAAGTGGCATAAATATGCATGAGGAAACCCTTGGAATAAAAATCCAAAAACAGAAAAAAATATATTTTCAACTCGTGAATCTACCCCCGCAGAAGCAAAGAAAGTTGTTTGCTTAGTTGCCGTGTGGTAAGCAAATACGAAATATATTTAATCGGGCGCGAGCTCTATATAAAACCGGAAAAAGGCTTACAATTAAACGCAATGTCTTGTCTGTCTGCCTTTCATTTCATTTAGCTTTGGATGGCATTTTCATGTATTTGGCTTTGCGGTTCATTGATTAAAATCAAACTGTTTATTAGCGCCACCCCTGTAAGGGTTAGAAAAATAAAAACAGCCCCTTCCCAAAAATACTAAGCTCTACCACCAACCACAATCGAAGTCCTAGTTAAATGATGTCTGCGTGTGTTTGTTTAATTGAGTTTTTTCGGTTTCTTTTCTTTCGTTTCGTTATTTTTTTATATTTGGGTAATATTTGCATTGTTGGTTTGTCATTCTCATTAGTGCATAAATTCGTATCCGTATCCATATCCCTGTTTAGGGTAAACTTTTATCAATCGTCATATATCATCCAGTCGAATTCAACCATTTATCGTTGCGGCAGACTTGTTTTCTCTGCCACCCGCAAAATGATTTTAATTTTAGATTAGTTCTCAAAATGAAATAAAAAGAATAATCGAATGAAATTCAAATGGAAATAAATACAGATACCCCTGTTATGTACACAAGTACTTTGGCATTTGCCATCACATATCATCGTCATCATTATCATCATCATCATCATCATCGTCGTCATCGTATTGACTGGCATGTCAATATACTCATAAGGTCTCCATTTGGCTTAATATTTGGCTTGCATGGTTCCGGTTACTTAATTTAAAAGACACCCAACGATTATTGGTTTCAAATTGCTTAGAACACGCGAATTTTTTGGCATTTTTTAGACAGGCAATGTCCCATTTTATTTGCCTGTTTACCTTTCATATGGTTCACTAAATAAGTAGGCGTTGATCCGCTCAATCGGTCCGCATTTCGTTTTTTGATTAGATCACACATTCCAAATAAATATGCATTTATGATGGAAACAAATAAAATAAGATAATGAAAATATCCACAATAAAATACGTAATAACAAAAATCAATGAAATAAACTGACAAACTACGATTCATTCCCCTGCTTAAAGGCCATTATAAATTTGGTCTCTCAACGCCAGCAAGTCAACCGAAAGTCAACTTGATTGTCCATCAAGCAGTTGGAGTTTACCTCCAAGTAGCGGTGTTCATATGTCTGCGCTTAACAAGCCTTTCAATATAATTCAATGTCGTTCAGCAACCGAATCCATTAATCTCTCCCAAAGCAGAACAGAACCCACAAGGCAGGCGAAGTGCGGAAGACAGACTGAGTTGAAGCCTCTGTGCGGTTTGGTCACATGCAATTTGTGCTACTTGTTGCTGCTGCCTCTGTGGCAACCTTTCACAAAGCAGCCACAAAGCAACACCTTTGCTGACCAGCAACAACAGCAACAACAAAGACAACAACACTCGGTATCTCTTTACCTTTTATGATGCGATTTGCATAGCGTTTAGGTTGCCGCATCCCATCCCATCCGCATCTCATCCCATCGCATCGCCTCACGTCGCGTATTAATATTAAATATTTTTTTAGTCGCCATCCTTTCATGCCATGTTCGGTTTCACATCTCTCATCTCTACGACCCCGGTGAGAAGTTCCTTCTGTTGGTTCCTTCTCCCGGTAGCCGCTCACCAGTCAAAAATTCAAGTTCGGTTTCTCACGTGACACGAAAATCTTTTTTGTGCGCAACAAGTTTTGAACAAACTCTCGTGCTGATAAATGATATCGTACACAGTACTTGACTCGATATGCAGAGAGTCCTTGTCTCTGGTCATTAATAATTGTTGCACAAAGGTGGCTCATTGTTGCTGTTGCCTCACAGTCTAAGGTACAAGCGAAGTGTGCGTAGCTTGAATACTTTAATCTCTAGATTTTAAGTTTAAATTGTAGAGTTAATCAATTTTAAACTAAATAAAAATCTACTTTCATTACAAGGAAACACATATATGGTACACTTTTTATGTATGACAGCTCTATTTAAACATGGCAGACTAAAAATCAAAAAGTTTCAATTTGAAACTTAAAGAAAAACATATGTTCATAGACAGGCTAATTTTTTCTAAAAATCTTTAAGAACAAGCTTGCAAAAATTCGCGAAATTGATTTTACTTATATAACAAAATTTTCATTTCTAGCATAGATTTTATTTAAATAGTGAAATCTTTCTTTTTAAAAGTATCTTCTACAGAATCTTCTATTCTAAAAGAGAACTGAAATTTATTAAAATTATTATTCTTTTGAATATTATAAATACAAGATGTGCATGTTCCGTAGCTTTTTCAGCCGTCTTTCAAAGACTGATCCACACACGATAAGCCACAACCTGAATTATTCTTAAAAGCTGTCACTTGACACACCACACACACACACACACACACACACATACACACATTTATATAAGACACGGTTGTGATAAGCGATCTCGACACCGCACACAGAGAGATAGATAGAGAGACCCACAAGTTGCCACTTGCAAGTGATGATGGATTATTAGTACGTGTTGCCAGACCAGGTTGAAGGATGTACAGTGCCAGTCGAGGGGTCGGGTGGGGAGCGAGGCAGAGGAAGAGAGTCTAAAACACACGAGACTCATTAATCCTGGACGGAGCAAACGGAGGCAGGACCTTTAGCTGTCTTGCCACGACTCATTTGTGCTAAAAACTTTTGCGGCTTGATAAATTGCCCCCAACAACACACACACACACGCACATACTCCACTTGCTGCAGGCAAAAAATATATCTGCGCCACAGACAGAGGCAGAGACTCAGACATGTGAGGAGATTGTGAATGGCTTTGGGCTTGATTTTATTTTTTATTGTTGTGTTTCAACTTTTGCGATAGGTAAACACTTAACACGTTTTTGCCAGTTATTTAAATGCTACCCAGTCCCCCCGTCCTTCGTCCTTTGTCCTTCGTCCTTTGGCACCTTCATCTATGTATTTGCCAGGCATTCAATCACTTTGGCAGACTGAGTGTTAGGAGTTGAGTTGAGTTCGCATTTTGATATGCAAATACTTGCGAGAGTTTTTAATGCGTTGTCCTTAGCATTTGTGACGTCCTATTTGTGTCTCTGTCACGTTATTTCAGAATTTATTTCGTTTGTTTTGCCCGATTGTCACGTTTTTCTGTTGATTATTTAATGCTTTAGATTTAAGCTGGCAATGGGTAAAATTGGGAAATGATTACTAAGCTTTAAGTTATCTAATAAAAACTGTTTCGTTACTTACAACTTAATAGTAGCGTGTCAATTTGTGAGACTTTTAACAGGAATATTGAGAAACAAGTGTACGATAAAAGCTTAGACCTAAACATTTAGTCCGATTCGGTTTCATCCTGAGTGTCCTTGGCATCTTCCTCCTGCTCGCTTTCTTCGGTCTCCTCAGACTCCGAGGCAGTCGAGTAAGGCGAACTGTTTATTGAAGTTGGCGCTGTGGATGCCACAGATGAGATTGCCGATACTCCATCGTCCTCATCGCTGTCATGATCATAGCCACAATCCTCTTCGCTGTCGGTTGTCATCGACTGTTTGTCGTACTCTTGACTGTCTGCTGTCTGATTCAAATCGTCGTCTTCCTCTCCACTCTGATTGGAAATAGCATAATTAATTTATTTATTTACTTTGCGTCAACTTAAAGAAGTCAACTAAACAATTGTCAAAAAATAAGAATTAAAATAATTTATCAAGTGAAAGAAAATAAATAAAAGATAAAGAAAATAAGCAAATATACAGGGATGCCACAGAAATCGCTTTCGCTTGAATTTCACTTAAATTGCATACAAATTCAGGTGAAATTCAAAATTATTTTAGCAAAAAAAAAATAATAATTTAATGCAAAATGAATTTACATGCCAAACCCAAAATTTATTTGGGGAACTCGATATGATGATTTAATGATAAATATAACAACTCGATATTTAACTAGTTTTAAAGTTTGGATTTTCTTAGTATTGGTAGAATTATTAGAGTTAGTTTAAGCATAGACAGAGATCAAATATCAATAAGTGTTATTACTATTAATATTAGTATTATTAAGGATTTCTCAAAAGGTAAAGGAAAATTCAAGATCTTCAATTTGTGTAGAATTGAAATATTTCAATGAACTTACCATTGGACAAATTTGGGACATTGTCTTCAGCTCGTGCACCTCCTTGATCAGGGAATTGCGCTCTATGGCGTGATATTCCCGTTGGAGATTGCACTCGGTTTCCAGCTCGTTGTTTCGTTTGCGCAGCTGAATCATATCGCTAAGAACCTGTTGCTGTTTATTCACAATAGTCGACATTAGCTGCTCCAGATTCTCAATGGTGACCTCGTAGTCGTGCAGCTTCTTCTTGAGCAGCCAATTCTCGGCACGGAATTTGGCCAGCTCTGAGACACAGACCGAGATCTTGGTATCATCCGTTACAGCTTCTTTGGCGCTACAAAATGAGATGGGATTAGTTATGAATCTGGAAGAATGTGTGTCGCGATTACGTCTCGGTAGAGGACAAATTCCGACTTGCAGCTGGCGCTTGTGTTTCGGTCTCCGAGGCCGTGGATACATTGAAGGATACGCGTATCTCGGTGCTACTCGGCACTGATGAAGAATTCACAACATACTGACAAATGCAAGACATTTTTAATGTTAATTTATAATGATATATATTCTATTCTTTCGATACTCAATAACCAGTAGTAAGCTGAAATCAGAACTGTGTAGTATTTGGAATTCAAACGTCTATACTTCTGACATTGTTCACTTTGTAAAATGAGATGCGAGTAGTAACTACATTTAACAGTCTACCCCAAAAAAAAAAACACGTTCCCACTTTACGACTTGACATTTTCACACTTTGTTGGCAACGTTCAGACTGTCGCCTGGCGAGACTTTGGGCCAAGTCAACCGACCTCTGGATTGTCCTTGTTGTTGCCTTTTGAGCCGGCGTCAATGCCAATGCAATGCCTGCACATCTCCCTCCCTCTTAATATCCACCCGACTGGGATGTGCAAATGTGTGGCGACTTTAGAGTCTCAGACTGAGACTGAAACTGAGTCGGAGACTGGGAAACTGCCAGTTTTTTGTGTGCGTCGGTGGATTGAAGTGCGAAATTGGTTTAAGTGTTTGCTAAATTGGCAGCAAAATGGCTTTTTCAATTTTATACTTAACGTTTATATTCAAAGTGACGCCCTGTCGTCCCGTCCACAGTCCACAACTTCAACCATAAAAACTAACAATTTGATTCTCTTTTTTTTGTCATTTTTGGCAACAAGTGTTGCCTGTAGCGAAATTGATATTTTCTTTATTTTTTTTGTAAGTTTGTTGACTTTGTCAGCTGAGTCAATTTATGTTAGCCGCACTTTGGAACTGGCTCTGGCTACTTGTAATTACAAAATCATAAATAAATAGAATGCCTGCGTATTGCTTGACCATCTTGACCACCTGCCACGCCCACTGCGCATTTCACACGCTCATGTTCGACACTAAACGGGCAACAAACAACGTGGAATTGTTCTTGCCTCGACTTCGGCTCACACATATCATTTATAGCCGCGATAATCATGGCTTACACCCATGCATCCGCTTTTAGACACACATATATTTTATTACCTGCCCCCATCTCCGCTCAGTCCATGTTCGAGCAGGCAAGGGTACGGACACTTGGCCATGGCCAAGAGAGACTTTAATCGTGATGCCTAAACAACGCCAAATTACACACCAGAGGGCGCTACGCAGTCCATGTTAACATAAATTTGTTGCGCCTCCTCTGTGCGCACTGCCCCCAACTCCAATGCAGTTCGGCCAACGGGTCGTGAGTGGGGGGAGGGAGGAAGGTGGGTTGGGTAAGGTGGGGTAAAGGGGTGGCAAATGCAGCCCATAAACGTTCAACTTTAAACTAGGCAACACATGCAAGCGCACATTTAAAAAGGCATAAGTCATACATGGCTAATAAATTGATTTGCCAAAGTGGATTAGAGGTCATTGCTATAGCAGATACAGGGTGCTCCAGTTGGCGTATAAATTCAAATTTCAAATACAAATTAAAGTCATACTTGGCTAATAAATTGATTTGCCAAAGTGGATTAGAGGTCATTGCTATAGCAGATACAGGGTGCTGCAGTTGGAGTATGCATCCAAACTAGTGAAATTCTAATAAAATATTTGAAGATCGCGTTTTAAAACAGTAACCGATACAGAGGGTTTATTAAGTATAAGACTTTAATCTTCTATATTTTCTTTAAAGGAGCTTAAAATTATAAAAATATTTCAAATATTCCATATTTTTTTTCCTAAATACTCTACCTTTCCTTTAAAGGAATAAATAAAAATTATTAGTATCATTTAAAATATGTTTCATTTGTCTCATTTGTATTCTGCATTTATAAAGAGCACCCTGTATTTTCCATTGCTGATCAGAACTTAACTTTGACTTTATGTAAAGCAAATATTTTGTAAAATTAAAAAAATTCTAAATAATTAACTAAACCAAACTCATAATACACACCCTGTATTTTGCTATTGCTTACCACAACTCAAACTCAACTATTTTTGGCTTAACTATGTGTGCATTTGAAAGAAAAATTTTAGCACACGGAAACATGAGATGGCCATAACCAAAGCTCATAGGAGAAAGGCGACGCGTCGGGGGAGAAATAAGAAGACTCGAAAAATGCTTAAAATGCCAGTTTGAGGTCTATTATTTGCTGGACACGAGCATATATTGATTGGATCGAAGCTGCAGATGGAGGACGGTCAGCTTGGAGAGAGAGAAAAGCAAATTGCTTCAGCAAATACAACAAAATACTCGCAAGGCAAAGCGGCACTTGGATGCGAGTTGGAGTCGGAGTTGGAGTCGAGCAAATCACATGGTAATGGATGCACTACGAAACAAAAACCGCAAACAGACTGCTGGGAGATGAGAGATGGGAGATGTTGGGAGTTGGGAAACAGAAACTTGTTTTAGTTGGAGCTGGTTGGACTTCGGTTGGCGGCTTCGTGTGGCTCAGCATTTAGCGTCTTGATCGGTTTATCACCGATTAATTAGAGTTTGATAAATACGCGCACGCCGAGAGTAAATAAATCATGACAGCAAAGCAGGCTACAAATCCAGCATAGAAGTCGCAGTTTTAGATTTAGTTTCAGTCTCGGTTTCAATTCCATTTCCAGTTTCATATGCATTCCTAACATTCTGAAAATAGAGAGAGAAATGGGCGAACTCATTTGCATACGAATCTGCCAAAAAGTAGCAGTCGAGCAAAAGTCAAGGTAAACATTTTTTTCACTTTTGAGCGCTTTGGCTTTTTATTTCGAATTGTTTTTGGCTGTCGTTGCTTTTGACATTCGCACAAAAGGCCGCCCTTAGGGACGAGGGTAGGCAGAGGGGAACGGGCGAGGTGTGCTGCAAAAATATCTTTGAACATTGCTCTGTGTTGAGCATTAATTATGAGCGAAGAAAAGAAACAAAAAATCAAAATCCTTTGAGATGCGACTGTTGACGGTTGATGATGAGCTTGGTCCTGAGATGTCTGCATTGAAGTTGATGCCTGTTTAGCTGTAGCTAATTTTTGGGGTTGTCCGAGGGTCGGGGATCGGGGGTCAAAGGTGCTTTGAATTATGCGCCGCGCTGCATATGAAAGCAAATGCAATTTTTGTTGTTCAATTTTTGTGCACTTGAGGTTTTGGGTGAAATTTTTGAATGAGTTTGGAATTGAAATTGGAATGGTTGGGATCATTTCAGGCATATAAATATAAGGAATGAACCGTACGATTTTCTGAGATAAATGTTCTTTAACATTTTAAGTATTAATAATAATTTTCCTCTAATATACATTCATATTTCTATCAATTTTCTCTTGGATATTATGAATATAAAGAATAGTTGTATATAAAGAATAGTTCACAGTTTCTACAATTCAGCAATATCCCCTTTCTAGTTAATAAATCGTCCACTCTCTCCACAAACATTTCGGTTTGAATTTGAGCAATTGAATTTAATTTGCGTCGGGTGCTCTTTTAATTTGGCTTTCAGTGGCAAAAACACATTTACGACCTTACGAGTTCAAATGAAATGTCTTTGGTTTATTACCGCAAAAGGCAGTCGAGACCGACAGCAAGAAGAACAAAAAGTTAGAAGGAGGTTATTATTATTACTTTCGACTGGAACTATGATGATTGCTACCTTTGGTGCATTCCGTATTCTGTATTCAGTACTCAGTATACTGTATACTGCATTCTCTGGTTATTTTTTGTGAGGCCGCGTCCTTTATTCTTGCTCGTGGCTCTGGCAAAAATGTTGACCACTTTCTGCTTGGCAGCACTTTTCACTCCACTCCACTCCACTCTAGTCCACTCCACTTCAACTGCTGACCATTTTGCCAAGGATCCTGGACTGGGCTCCTAGACTACGAGACGTCCTTCTCTGTTGATTCTTGGTACTTGCTTTTCTTATTGTCGCACTAATTGTGCTCAAGATATCTTCGTTTCGGAATGAATGGGCTGCTTGGGCTGGGCTAAAGTATTTGCGGTTTTTCACATCCTTTTGCACAATTATCCAGATTTCAATATTACTGCGTCATAAACAAAAACTGAATGCGACTCTTTACTAGAGGTCGTGGTGAGAGACAGAGAGAGAGAGAGAGAGAGAGAGAGAAGAGGTAAACTATTGTGCACAATGCTATTATTATTTCTATTATTGTTGACTCAGGAATTTTAGGACTCAGCCAAGTGGTTGGGATGGGAACAACTAGATCGTTAGTCAGCTAACCACGGGCACTGCAAGTCAAGTAAAGGAAATTATTTCACATTTCGTAGAATATAATTGTGAAATTCGTATCAACTTATTTATTTTTTAAATATTCAACTAATTTAATGCAATTAAATACACTTACAGTTCAGTCTTTAAAGTGGTTAACCACCCAAACTCCCCAACCATTAAAGCCAAACTCACCCACACATTGCGAATTTTCCGCATGCAAATTTATCCGCAAATTGGCTTCATTTACGTCGAAGTGACGCCCTTAAATCACATGGAAATAGCCCACGGCGGAGCACAAAGGACTCACAAGTGGCAAGGACTTTCACTTGCAGCTATTTTCCAAACAATCAACTTATTACGACTGTCACACACCCATCTCAGTCTCAGTCTCCATCTCCACCTCAGTCTCAGTCTGAGTCGACACGCGTTAACATTTATCAAAAATTTCAACTGTCATTTATTGCCATCACGTTGCCTGTTTAAATTTTCCAGCTCTCAACCGCTAAGGAAACACAATTGAACATTCATAAGCCTCGGCTTTCCTTATGCGAAACCCGCAAGAGTACACAAAAAGAAAAACCTAATAACCCAAAATTCGCAAACCAAAATTGGCAAACGTGCAACGGGGCGGGAGAACTGTGAAGTTGACGGGGAAGGGGAAGGCGTATTGTGACTACCCTCGACAACCCACTTGCCACTTGCCAATTTTCCCGATGTGCAAGTGAAAATCTTTGATATGACTTTGCCAACATTTTCCAGGCACACACCCAAACCAGAAGTAACAACAAGTACAACATGGAAAAGAACGATGACGACACGTGACAATTGTTCTGTTTTTCTGTTTTTCACACCCCCCCACCCCCACTCCACCACATTGCGAAAAGTCTGCAATTTCCTATTTCCCTAATGCTCGATTTGACGAGCGTTGTGCCGCAGTCAAGTGCGTAATTCGCGGTGGGTTTTCGAGAGGGTCTCAGATAACGCATCGTCAATGGATTCATCCGTTTTGTCGGCTTGGAATTAGCTAAAGGCACTTGTGACTTTATTTAAGCTTAATAAACTCAATTTAAAAAATAATTAAAAATTGTAATAAATTTGAGAATTCTTTAGATGACAGTTAATAAAGATTAATATTTATTGTAGATTTTATTAAAAACAAAATGTTATGCCTAAAAATAACAAATATATTAAAATGAAAAAATTGAAATTATTACATTGTAATAAAATATTTAAACTGATTAGCTATATATAAAATAGTATTAACTATCACATTATTACAAATGTCACAACTAATCTATAAATATATTTGTATTGCAATAAATCTTAATATATAAAGTAAGAATCCACAACCGTATTCACTTTCTCAATACCTTCTGAAATTAAGAGCTCGGTTCCAAGCAACCAAGTATTTAATTTTGGTAACAGCAAGGAGTGACATTTCAATTTATTGCACAATTAAGAAGAATTTCTCATATCCTGTGAGAGCAGCTCATAAATTGTGCACCTATGCTGCCTCCCTCAATCCGTCCCGTTAGTTGTTTTTAAGCCAAACAGGCGGAAATTACAAAGCGCCTAGAAGAAGTGCACCTCTTACTCCAACAGCAGTTGCCAAAATCAGAGCCAAAAAAAAACAAAAAAATACAAAAGTCTAAAGTAAAAATAAAAGACAGTGCTTCCAACTCCCCCCAGGTGAATGGTCCACGGTCTACAGTCTATGGACCGAGCCGTATTCGCATTCAGTTGGCATCAGAATTATGAAATAAGTAAAAGCGCACTCCATGCATTAAAAACCTTTTAATTTGCTAAATCGCCTTTCCAGACATCCTTGGTCCTTGCCGGAGGTAGCTGCATCTCACGGATACAAATGCGGCTTACAGATACAGATACGGCCGTGTGTAGCCACGGAACGGAACGGAATGCGACGGAAGCGGATGGACCAAGTCTGTGTACATTTTTGAGATTTGCAGACGCCTAAAGGAGCGCCAAGCCAAGCCAAGCCACGCCGCCTACGCCCACCGCCCACCGCCCCCTGCACCACATACATACAAACACACATAGACACTTGAAGTTGAATTTGTACTTGGACCTGGGCAAAGTTGAGCAGGCAATGCAAACACTCAAAAGCCAACGACCCTCTACCTACCTACCTACCTACCTACCTACCTACCTACCTCCTTCTTCCTTGGTCTACATGTGGCGATAATTTCCACTTTATACTCCCGCCGACTTAAAATTCCTATGGGCTTGCAGTAATATCAAGAAAAAGCATCTACGTCTGTCTGAGTACTCGCTTCTACACTCGTACTCCCTTACCAATGGATCTGTTTACCGAAATTTTGGCATTTTTCACAAAAAATAAAAAAAATAAGAAGAAACTCGACTGAAGCTGCCTTTGAAAGGACGCAGTGAAGCACACGAAATAATTTCACAAAAATCATAATGCATTTTAATTTTGCATTCTCTGACAAAGAAGCAATAGGCCTTAGGTGAATTAAATTGCATATTACTTACATATGTAAGATTTAAAAACATATAAATAAAATGTGTATAATAATTTTATAAATTAGAATTTATATTTTAAACATTTTTATTTATTTATTAAATTTAGCATCCCAGCACTACAAGAATATAATTTAGACCTATTGTGCTAGGAAACTGAATAAATTAAAATATATACATTAAGTATATAAAATAATTAACAACATTTTATTTAGACTTTTTGAAAGGGTATTTAAAAAGCACCATAAGCAGCAAATATTATTTATCTATCGGAAGCTTGCATCAGCTTTGCTGTAGTGCTCTTACGAGAATATATGCAATATTATAAATATTTGTGTTTATAAATTTCGACAAACTTTACCAAAAATGGCGCCTTAAAGCATGCCACAAATTGGTATAAACAAATTAATGTTACGCACAAAATCTCGCTGCATGTACAAAAATAATTAAATTTGATTTCGAGCACAAATGCAATTTCACTTGAGAAGTCGAAGGCTGAGCCGCTCCTGGCTCCTGGCGTGTCCATGGCAATCAGGTATTGTCATTGCATGACTCTACAGATATATATATATAGGCGGCAGTAAGAATGGGGAAAGTGGAAAGCGGGGGGGACACGCAATCGAAATTAAGAAAAGTCTCGCATTTAATTTAATTGACAGCACGCGGACTCTGACACAGACAAATTCGACACCCCTCTCATTGAGAAAAAACTCTCCCAGAGAGAGTCAGAGATTCAGAAGGCAGACTCACCCACACCTGCCCCAAATACTCATTAAAAGTGTATTATATGGATGGAAATGTCTGCGTTTATATATCGATTTGTTGTTGCCAATGATTTTGTAAATTCATTACAATTTATTTGCGAATGGAAAAAAAAAACGATTCAAAAGTAAATTGCAAACTCATTTACCGCGTGAAAATCAAGAACTTTTGCTCTGCAAGAACTTCATTTGAATTCGATACAAAATTCAACAAAATTCAGTCATCCAAAAACATTCACAAGCAAAGTTTGTTTTAACCATTTTTGTAGACAATTTTTTGTTTTTCATTCCGTTTCATTCCGTCCTCCAGTTCATCGTTTGCCGCTCCTAGACGAGCCTAGACAGCGTCTGTGGTTAGTCCTGCTTGCAGGACTCTGCACTCAATTTAAATTGTCTCCTTGGAGATTTGTGCAGCCTTCGATGATTTTGCTTCCACTGACTTTGGTACTTTGCGTGTCATGAGTTTTATTTGTATACCCTGTAGGCAGTAAAATGGGTAGTTAAAATAGAACCATTAGGCAAATTGATTTAATTTTATGATAATGTTCAGATAAATTGATTTAACAATGATTTCACTCACTTAACTTATTTAACTTATTTGCTGACTAGCTACAGGGCATCTTCAAGTCTATCATACTCAGCAGCAGGCACTTCACTTGTTTTTCTTTTGAGTGTTTGGCTTTGCTGATGACTATTCTGAAATCGTATTCCACCGAAATCGATGGTAATCAATCGAATATTAAGGATAATTTGCAGTTTATTGAGTTACAGTTTATTGTCTAGTTGAGCCCTGTCTGACTTAAACTTTATTTAATTTAAAGTCTACTGAAATTGCTGTTAATTTTTTTCGAAATTTCTTTCACGTGAAATTCTCATCATTATCATATTCAAGGAATTATAATAATGCATTCAAACAGAAAAAGTACCCAAAAAAGGATGCCGAAATGAAGCTAATTTCATGCAAAATATGCGCACAACAACAAATGCTCTTCACAAATGGAAAAAAGCATTAAAAAATGCATTCAATTACCAGAAAAAAGAGTGGGCGAATGACACGCGACCGAAAAAAAACGCACACAAAACGCGCAACGCACTTCAAACACATAAATTATGAAAAGCATCAAGAAAACACACGATTTTTTTTGGCCAGACTTTACCAAAATAATATACATCAACATGTGTATTAAATGTTTAACACGACTTTTCACTCATTAACAGAAAGTTGGGAGTAAAAAAATGGGTATGAAAACCGCGAACCATTAGAGGGTTGCCTCTGTTTTTGGCATAATTTATGCATGTGTGTGAGTGTGGGCTTAGCCAAGTGTTAATTTGGAGAAATATGAAGCATTATGAACAGTAAACAGCAAACGGCAAAAAAACATGGAAAAAAATTTCATTAAATGGAAGCAGTGAAGCGAACGGATTCGTTGACGCGTTTCGTGCGCGTTTAAAAACGCGCGATGCTTTAAATCTGCGTTTCCCATGGTCCACTAACCGACAATGGCAAATGGCAAACGCAGTCGCAGTCGCAGTCGCAATCACAATCGAAGCCAAAGTGCAGACCCAAAGAATGTGACTCGATTCGCGAACTAAGCTACAAAACTGAGCCCATAATTCATATGCGCCACAAAGTCTGCGGCAATCAAAATGCCAAAAACCGCAGCCACTTTTGGACGACTTCACGTTCCAAGTAGCAGATGGAGATGGAGCTGGAGTTGAAGCTGGATCAGTGGCGCTGTCAGCAATAGAGACGACGAGAGCTGCAGATTCAACGACATAATTGCAGCCTGTCTGCGGTGCCTAATGCAAACAAACATGGGATTATGAGAGGTTGCAAGACTTGGCAAGACAACGAATTGATGCCACTCGACTTCCACCCCTCCCCGCCCTCACAGTCTGACCCGTAACAAGTAGCTGGCGAAATGTTTTCAAATTGGGCTCTACGTGTTGGCCCCAAACGCACTCGGGCCAGACGTTGATCGGAATCGGAATCGAAATCGGAATCGGAGTCGTTGAGATCGTGCGATAGCTTTTCATTAGCTGCGCCACAAATTGTGGCCTGAACTGAACCCAGACCTGAACTTGGCCAATAAACATTGTACGTTACACAAATAATACGCGATCTAAAGTAGTGCACACTGCCAGTCGCCAGTCGCCAGTTGCCAGTTGCCAGTTTTCATCATGTGCATTGCGTTTGGCGAATCAATTGGCAACGCCTGAGGGCAAACTCAGGCCCGTTCCAAGATCACAATGCGAGTATGTGACTCCAAGCGAAGGCGAACTTCATTCGATTGCATCCAAAGACTGTTGCACGAAATTATAATTTCACCTACAACAATTTGGCTCCCGTTTCCATGCGCTACTACTTGAATCCCTCGCCCTCTCCCAAAACCTATCTATATGAATTTTTCATGGGAATTACATACGTGATAGATTGTTTTAGCCAACTCATCTCATCGCAGCTGAGCAGCTGGTTGATTGGTTTTCCTGCTTCTGTGATTGCTGCTGTTCGATTGCCATCGCTTCATATGCGACGTGACTGCGGCTCAGTTGCTGCCAATGGAATATTTGGTGTGCGAGCATGGCTAAGAATATGCAACAACATGCATACGATGAGTATGAATGGAAATTGGTTAATATTGAGGTGTACTGCATGTGACTCCTGGTCATACAGCAGTATAGGATGCTAAATATTGTAAAGGATACTAGAAAGAATTAAAATTCAAGGAAGGAATTATACTAAATTTAAAATTGTTGCTCTGAATAGGTGTAAGAAAAGAATGGATTAAAGCCTTAGTTATATTTGTATCTAACGATGTAAAACAGCAACGAAAACAAATTAATAAAATTTTAATGTAGAATGAATTTCAACGCCAAACTATAATAAAAATGATAAATAGTTATCATTTTTTGTTCGATCTAGCAAATTACATGACTATGTTTTCTTTTAAAAAATTGTTTAGGAAAGCTCAACATATCGGTTTTATATGGGAATATATATCTACAACTCGATTCAGTGTACTATTTCAATCTTTTTAAGCTTCTCAAATCATATTAAAAGTAACCGTTGTGTGTTATTTCACTTTATAATAATTTAAGTTAGGTTTCACAAATAAAATTGTATTTAGCTTTTCAGACTTAACTCCAAATTGAGAAATGGACAAGTTTAAGTATCTGAAGCCTGCCTGGTGGACAGCATCGTTGATTCTATTGATGCTCCTGCAGGTGACGAAGGGACTATCAAAATACGTGGATTTTAACTTTTCATTTTTGCCCAAGTTCATAAATCGATTCATGGGCAGAGTTTCCGATTGAATACTCGAAACAAGCAAAAACAGATGAACAACAATAAAAGCAACAACGTTACCAGTAGAAGAAGAAGAAGCACTACGAATAAATGTATGTATTGTAGATGGAAGTTTGTCTTAAGCATTCGATGCACATGCAACAAAGTCCGAGATTAATGTATGCACATTAAATAGAAATCTTTGTTAGGCAACCCAACAAGCTCTGGAGGCGGAGGCGCCCAGTGTGGACATGACCCCGACGTGGCGCACAACAGGTGGTACAAGTTGTCTGGCTCCTACACAGATACAGATACAGATGCAGATCCTCAACTGGAGTGGGCCGCTCACATGTTGCAATTCCCAGAACATGTCAGCTGATGATGAGCTTTGAATGCGGCGCCACAAAGATCAAAAGTATGGCAAATGATTCAAAGATTCGCCGGACACTCGTCAATGTCGCGCTGAGGGTCAATAATTGACCATTGGCCAGGAGCAGGAACACAAGTCGAAGACGGAGACGGTGTCCAAGTCGGTGCACTGTTAATAGAGTCGTGATCAACGGCCACGAAGCAACCTGCAACGTTCTTACTTGCAACACAGTGCGGCACTGACCACCTACAACTGAGTATTTGTTTTGGGGGCTATCTGCAATACAATTCGTTGTTCTTGTTGTTGTTCTTGCTGTTCAATTAAACTCAATGCCAATAAATTGTATGCAGTAAGTCGTTTAATCTAAATTAAGCGCCAGTTGCTTGAGATGGAGAGACAGAGACAGACAGAGAGAATGGGGAATGGAGAGGGAGAGGGAGAGACCCAGGGGATGTCTCTCGCCAGGCACCGATTGAACGGCAATTTCCATCAGCTGCATCATGTGTCATAAACAAGTTGCAAGGCGCCGACAATGCGCCACAATGCATGCCCCAATCCTGCTGATTCCCTACACAGAAAGAAAAACAAATTCATTCTAAAATGCACGTTTAAAATTTATCATGTTAGCATGTCAACATATTTTGAAGTAAACACTCAGTATAGTAATAATCAAAAAAGCCAAACGACAGCCATTAAAAAATCCCTATTTTAGCGGGAAATCGCTGGAACCCACTGACATTGATAATCTCACAGATTTCAAACGATAGAAGCTACAGCTAAGTACCGTTGGAAAGGTATTTTGAAGGGCTCTTAGCCATACCTTTAAACTTTTTCCTAAAAAACATACGCAAAAGGCTACAAATGAAATAAGGTTTTATTATCCCACATTTTGGCGATTTTAGAGAAAACGAGACTAACGATTTTTATGCGTTTTCAATATTGTTTTCTGTGTACACAACACATTTCCATAAACGACACCAGAGCCATTGGCAAGTGCGTTTGCTGTGTTTCCTGGTCGAAGGTGGAATCGATGTCTGGTTCGGGTTCTGGCTCTGATTTTCCTCGTTCTCGTCTGGGATTTCGACTGCGCCTTGTGTCTAGTATTTGCCTATGAAGCGTAAGCAATTTTTATGCTCATGTTGCACGTAATCACCGCGAGCCGCAGGTGGTAAAAGTCGCTCGCTTAGCTCGTGCTCACAGAGAGAGAGAGAGAGAGAGGGGGGAGGAAGGGGCAAGGGGCAAGGAGAAGGGAGGCAGCATTGGCTCATCTGCCCCCAGAGCAGCGTTGCGCTGATTGAATTGCACTAATTGCGTATTAAAGCTCAGCGTTTCAAGGCAACAAATTGCATGCAGCCAAATTGAATTACTTGTACAGGAGTCTTGCCACAGGAGTCCACCCTCTGCTACCTCTCCCCTCCTCTCCTCTCCCTTCTTCTCCTCTACAAAAGTCAGGTCCCGTTGCGGGCCTGTTGGCTTTTATTTCGCTTAATTAATTGGCAGAGCCAAATGTCTGTAGCAAAACAACAGCAAAAAACAGGCAAAGACAGTTGCCTGCCCCTCCAACCGAAACCGCCCCAAAAGTGCAACAAGAAAGCTGTCAACACAGCCAAAAAAGACCCTGTGACCTGCCCCTGCTCCCCTCTCGATGCGACTCGGAGCTCCCCAAAATGCAAGCTGAAAGTCAAGTGTCCTTGGAGAATATGTGTGGCAAGTGGCATGCGGCATGTTGCATTTTGCAATTCTTTCATTTTTTTCGGCGCTGCCCAAAAAAAGGAACACAAGAAACTAATTGTTCTTGAGGCTGTGCACATACATATATATTTTTGGGGAATATCCTGTAAAGCGACTGAAGTTTGGGGACTCGAAAGCATGTGGCAAAAAAGAGGAGCACTCTTGAGGCATGTTGCTGATGCATAAAGGGTTAATTATCGCACACAAAACCTTTGATTGCGAGGGCTTTTGATAACATCTATGGGCTACAAAAGAAAGCAAAGTTTTCTAAAAATTATATTATATAATTTTAAGATAAAACTGCGTTGTGAGAAAAGTTAAAGTATATATTAATTTGATTGTTAGTTAATAATTTTAATTGTAAATAAAATTAAATTAAATTGTTTATTAATATTCACAAAATAAAAAGTTCTCATTTCATTCACTACTCCTGTTTCCTTAAGCACAATAAAAATAACCTCAGAGTCCTCAGAGTCTCCTATGTGTATGCTAACTACACAAAGAGCTGAAAAAACTCTCCTCATTTGCTGTATATCCCCTTGGAGAGCCCGTTGGATGGTTCTTGTGAGTATGCTCGTAGTAACAACATTTTTGCTTAATTAACACAACAAAGCAATGCCCCAAAAATATGGCAACGCTGTAAAAGGAGCAAAAAGCAAAAGTATCCTCTATGCAGACTAAAATATACCCCTAACACAATGTGAACGAGGGGCGTGAGGCAGCTGAAATATTGCATTACCACCTGCCAGAGGGCAGGGGAAGGGGAAGTGGTGTAGCTTAGGTGTGTGGGAAAATATCATAGGAAAATAGAAGAAGAAACAGAAGCACTCACAATGCTTTGGAAGCCGCCCTCTCTTCACGCCAGTCGCGTCTCTGAAACGTTGCCAGACAAAAAGATTTATGTTTTCTTTTCATTTTGCTTTTTACATTTCACATTTTACTTTTCACATTTTACATTCTACATTTCATATTTTACATTTGGCATTTCATTTCGAAAAACAAATGAACAACAAAATTGTATAAAAATTTCTATAGTCGACTCGTTGCATACTTAAAGGCTCATAAAAAGCAAGAAAATGTTCAAGCACGGAAAAGGAAAAAGACATCGCTTCCAAGTGCATGAAAATAAAACATAAAATGCATTTCCCAAAGTATTGTATAAAAAGGGTGCTTTGAATTAATACTTTTTCGATTTGCTTTGTTTCAGTCTGCCCGAAAGTGAGAGGAAGGCGTCAGGAAGGGGAGGAGAAATTAAGCCAGCACCTAGAAAATCAAGAGAGTTGCTTAATTTTGATATTCTAAAGCAGACTTCAAGCTTTATCGAAATTTTAAAGTAAAGTCAAACTTATTTTGACAGCAAATGATCAAAGTTAATATGCATTTTGTTTTTAAGCGGTTATTATAAAGGCATTGCTCTGTAGGGTATGATAAGGTTACGAAATATTCATGTTTTCTAAAATATTCAAATGAGCACTCTTTAGCAAATAATCATAAATTAAGTGAAAAATCAATGAAGAGATCGTGCCTTGCATGAAAACCTCTTAAATATTGATCAAATTATGAGTGTTCAAAGTTTTCGAAAAAATCAATATACATTGCGCAAGAAAATCGTTGTTCCAAAAATTAAAGCGATCAGAAATTTCACAAAACTTATAAAGCAAAACCATTTCAAATGTATTAGATTCCTGAGAAGTGATCTTCAGGAATTTTCAAAGATTTCCAACAATGCCAATTGATCTAACTTCCATGTATAATAGTGATGGACGGATGGATGGAAAAGTGAGTTTGGTCAGCCAACTGGCGCCATGAATATGCCATAAATCATACACACATTCGACAACACACGCTCACACACTGGCGCACAGCAATAATTTTTGGAGCATGCATGCAACAATAACTCCATCCAAGCTGACCGACAATAGCAACAACAATAGTAACAAATTGTTGAACAATTTTCCAATTTTCACATGCGAATTATGGGCAGCCTCCCATAACGATAACGATAGCCAGAGCATAACCCACCGCAGTTTCCATGGTAGATACGAATTTTGGAGTGATTGATAGCATGTTATGAGTTAACATGCTATTATTAGACCGCAAGATGCTACCAACAACAGCAGCAACAACAGCAACAACAACAACAACAACCACAACAACAGAGATCGCATTTGGAAAATGCAGTCCGAGGATCGGTCTAACCAAATGTTTACTCACGACTTTTCGCGTCGTCTCTGGGCTTTTGGATTTTTCGTCATATTTGCCAAAAGTGGAAAATTGTGCAAGAGAAATTGATTTCACATGATTTACGTGCAAGTTTTCCCAACAACAACACAGCAGCAGCCGAAAATAATTTCTAATGTCATGTTGGGGCTGCTGTTGAGGCTCTGGCATCTCCCCAGGGATAGGGGAAGAGGAGAAGGGGAAAGGGAAAGACTTGGTCAGCCGTTTGGCATCACAAATCAATAGTGATCGAAGCCAACAACAAATCGATAATCACATGCCACAACAACAACAACCACACAGAGCTCGTTAAGACGCCAATAGATGGCGCTAGTGATTCGTGGGGCAACTCTGTCTCAGACAGTTAACTGGTAGTTGGTCAGTTGGCCAGCTCAAAATTAACGGAATTTATTAGCATGCACTTTTTTTTTAATTCTACATAAGTAGATATTTATTAAATTTCAGCTAAGTGCAGTTGACCAAAAGTACTTTTGAAAATTAAAATAAATTCATATATTAATAATTATAAATTATATATAAATTTAAATTTCAACTGAAAGGATAAAAAACAATTAAAATGATCAGCAATTCTTCTTATTAGGTATCCGTTAGATACTTTTTCAATATTTTATGCAATATATCTTCTATGCATTTCCGCTTCTAACAAATGTCAAAGACAAATTTCGCATTCGCATTAAAATTCAGCTGGCAAGCGACACGCAAAGTCAATGTCAACAAATCGATAAATTAATGCAAAATATAGCAAAATAAAAACTTAAAACTGTTTGGCAGTCTTTATAGTAAGCACGTCAATATTGCATAATAAATGAGTCTATAGATATGTTAGTTTGTATACTTAAATAATATATTCATAACTGTTGTATACTGTTACTTCAACAGTGATGGTGTTTTT
This sequence comes from Drosophila subquinaria, assembly GCA_037043405.1. Lineage (NCBI taxonomy): Eukaryota > Metazoa > Arthropoda > Insecta > Diptera > Drosophilidae > Drosophila > Drosophila subquinaria. Next base: position 707,463 of record JBAMBL010000498.1, on the reverse strand, counting down.
TACGATCTAATCGGATTAAAGGTCACGCAGATCCACAGAAAGAGAAGCATCTTAAAAGATAAATTGTGTTCTTTTTGCAATAAAAATGAATTTAAATTTTTATTAAATTTGTAAGGTAGTAAAATAAATATTCCTTAAAAAATTTAAGCAGTAAATATTACTTGATATTATTTATTTTCTATATAAACATCGGTACACTATTCACTAACTAAATAGGGTATCTTAGCAGCTTATATACCCGTGTTCTTAACTTGTCGATTCGATTGTGGATTGGCTTGTTGACACATAAAGCGAACGGTGCGATCTTTGAAGCCAGAGAAAATCTTAATTAAGATTTGTTTTGCATTTTGCGAATCATTCAATCCAAACCAGTTCCGAATACACTCAGTACCCATTTACACACCCAGTTCATGACTTGCCAGTTTGAATGAATGCTCATAAGTAGAACAAGATCACAATGTAAACCAGACTCTAAAAATATCTTCAGGCACTTGCACTCATTTATATGTGACTCATAAATTGTTAATACGCATACTTACTAACTACATATATGTATTTTCTATTGAAAGAAAACTAACCGAATCTCACCTGAATTTCACCTGCCGTGCGCAACTTTCAACGCACAGAGTTCAGTAATTCAGCAAAGCCGCAGAACCAGTTCGCATAAATTGCAAATAATTTGCAAAAAGAAAAAAAAGAGAATCTGAAAACCAAGCACAGAAATTGATTAACTGGGCAATGATGATCAAAAGTGCCCAAGAAATGTCCGACAAATGTCCGAGTTGACATTTAGAAGATGCCGCTAGGTGCGTGCAACAAACACCATTTCAAATGACAGCCTAATTAAAAATGTAGATGTATTAAATTTGTTCCCAGTGAAAAGCGAGAGTCCAATGGGGCGACGACTCGACTCGACTCGGAGAGAAATTATAACAGAGACCCAGACCCAAAACGAGGCTCCACTTTAAAGAAGGCAGCAACAACACCAACAACAACAACAACAATATAAAATACTGGTTTTTGGCGCTCGCTTATTCAGTCAAACATAAAACTGTCAATTCAAAGAGACCCGCTGCGTACCAAGTCCCCCTACCCTCTACCCTCTCCCCTCTGTCTGTCTTCATCTTCTAGCCGCTGGTTGCTCGTCTGGCTTTTTGGGCCCGTCCGTCCGTTCGCTCTTGGCACTTAGCATGCGCATGCGCTACCGTTTTCTTGGCCAGTTGTATTTTAGCCATTAACACGTTCGGAACGGATCTGGAGTCTCGCCTCGAGTCGCCTCAAGTGTGAAGTCATAGAGAGTCCAACAACAACAACAACCACAACCACAACATATTCAACATAGTCAATCAACTAAATGCTAGTAGAAACTAAAAGTGATTTCTTAGCCTGGCTTGTGAATGTTTAATTTCTTGTTGTCTCCGCGAAAGCGAAAGTTGCGTACGAAGTGAGCCTTAAAAAAACTGAACAACAAAACTCGCAAAACCCATATAAATTCAATACACAAACAAAACAACGAGAACAACAACAACACCAACAAAAGCAACCTTCGTGGAGTCCAATAACAAAACACAAAAAAGATCTGTTCAAAAATGCCATCGGCCAGTTCCCATTCCCGCCTGTTCTTCTACCTGCTGTGCGTCGCATCTCTTCTGGCCGTCTCGAAATCGGATACCGGTAGTAAAAAGAACTCCTACTTTATGTCGTATTTCTACTATCTGGTTGTTAACTTTATCAATCCATTTGCAATGCCAATTTTCTATCGCTTTGTTAATGTTTGCCTAGCATAACAAAAACCCCAAAAAAAAACAAAACAGAAAACCAAAATCGAAAATCGGGCATTGACTCTTCCAAAACGAATTTAAATTTAAGATGATGTATATAAAAATCAATATATATAATGTCCGACTAAAACTGTAAATATCTCCTATACTAAGACTGCTATTTGTGTTCAAATGTGATTTGAATACTTAGTTATAATGGATCTATTTTGTCTAGTATTTTATGTAATTGTACCTGCAACTTTGTGATAACTTCCATGAGGCAACTTGATAATAGAATACTACAATAAAATGTATAAAAATTCCTAATATGTGATGGTGTTTTATTTGTAAATATATATTTCATAAATTTAAATTAAATTAATGTAGAAATAAAAATAAATCTTAACGCTATATAACTCTAACCTTGTATATATAAAAGTAAAAACTAAGCTGCAAATTCTATTGGCTTTGCTAAATATTATTATTTTTATTTTGTCCAAAATCGCTAAAGACAATCTACGATCAGGGCAACGAATGCCAAACACCTCGTAAAAGATCAGAGCGCCAATTAAACATTATACAATAAGCAAAGAAGACAGCTCGTAAGGGCCATAACAAGTTACAGCAAAAGACGTGACGTGTTGTCTATCCAATGCCAATCCCCGACTCCAACTGCAACTAGACATAAAGCATTGTAGGTTTAGTTGAATACCGAATATTGGCTATAAGCCACATAGTTAAAGCCACATAATTCACATTCACAGCCCAACATTAATCAACCGTCCACGTTCTCAGCGTACTTGAAGTTTGCTTTTGGCATTGTCTTGACTTGAATTTGTGGCTTTAACTAATTAGCATATTATTCGTATTAAAGGTATATTTCCCACATGATCTTTGGGCATTCTTAATGATGTATCCAACAGCTGTGACTACCAACTTGTCGGAGAGGCTTATCAGTAAATAAAAAGAGAGCGAGTGAGAGACTCATTTATGGAGAGTAAGCTCAGATGAGTTACCAGTTTTTTGTCACTCTCTCTCTCTCTCTCTCTCTTAACTTAACGCTCTTGTCCATGATCTTGACCACGACGACAACACTCCGAACTCCGATCCGATCTCAACCGAACCGAACCGGCAGCTCTCATTGACATCAAAAATACACCCAAGTCTCGTCGGCTCAAGGTTAATAGTTGAAACTGTTAGACGTTGCGTTTTGCTTTTGTTTTTGTTTTTTGTTTTTATTTCTTATTTTCGTTGATCTTTTGTCGATTTCCTCACAACGCGTCGATTGCCGGCTGCGTCAGCGGCTTTGACGCGGAACTATTTAAAATGCGGAAGTTCACGAAAGATGATTAGTCAAAAATTATAGTTTTTTGTTTATTTTTGGTAGTAGTTGTTGTCTTACTAGTTGTTGTCTTTTGTGAATGTTTAGCAGAGAACTTGAGCTACTAATCTCGATTGGCCAAAGAAGTTTCTTTACTTGAAACATATTCAGAGTTATTATAAATAGTATATTAATATGGTAATATACGTAATTTCTACTTGAAACTTATTAGCTTAGATTTAAATAAGGGAACATATTGAAAATATATTAATATATTATTGTATGTTATTTCTTCTTTTTAATTATTAGTAAAAAGTTAGTTAAGGAAGCTTTTGTGAATGCTATGTTATATTAATTAATTATTATATGGAATGATATTAGTGAAGAGTTAGGCAAGACAGCATATTGTAAATACATCAATAAATTATTATATACATATTATTTCTACTTGAAACTTTTTGGTAAAATGTTAGGCAAGGGAAAAGTATTTGACAATATGCTTTTGATCACCACTGTTGTAAATATAAGAGAATAACATGTACACATTATCACACACTACGCGTACTCCATTCATCTCTCACATCCTTTCACAATTCGCTTGCTCGTAGTTCCTTTGCAGCCTCCAGCCGAGGACTTGGCCTACGATGCTGCCCTGCAGTTGGGCATCTTGAACCACCGACTCAATCAGCTGGCGCACGAGGAGGAATCGAGACAGCTGGGTCTTACCAACTTCACGATCAACAATCTCGTTAGCCGCATACCCTGTAATTGTGACACGGGTCTCTGCAAATGCTGTGCGGGTAAGTACCATAAGAATAAATGTAATAAATGATAAAAATAAGTGAGCCTTTAAAATAAAGAAAAATTATACAAGTAAATTTAAAAAACAAAAAAAAAAAAAAATGTCAGACAATGAAAATATTCTATCAACGGCATTTGTGTCTAAACATGTGTGTTTTAAGTTCGTTTTCATGAAACTGTCAATTAAAACTTACAGACATGTCAAAAAAATAAATAATAAAAAATATTATGTTTTTTAAATTTTACTATATTATATTTTAGTAAATTATTTTTCATCTCAGGATTTCTCTCGGTGATTGGCATGAACAGCTGCACCGAGGTCGCCTACCGACCCGAGGAGTTCTCCTTTGAGCTGCGGATGCGGGTCAACAACAACATTTGGTTCCGCCGCAAGGTGTCTGGCCAGAACCCCCCGCCCTTCTGCTTCAGACCGCCCCGCTTCAACTTTGCCCGCGCCTGCATTCAGTTCCATGACATTTGGTTCGTTGGTCGCAATATGCACGTCTGTATGTTCATGTCCGGGGAGTTCCAGGGATTCGAGCTCTTCGAGCGGTGAGCTAGTAACTTGGATACATATAATATTTCTTAAGATATTTATGATTACTTTTGTATAATTTTAGAAACTTTGATTGCCTTTTGTTTGGTGATCATGGCGTCAAGATCGTGCCGCCCGAGCAGGGATTTCCTTCGAGGCCCAACGATGTGGACATTGACGATGCCGACGATGAGATCGAGGACTACGACGAGAACGTTGTGCGCAGCCTGGCCGAAAAGATGATCTCTGACTGATCAGTAAATAGTCATAGTCATTCCCTGTCCTCTATTTATTATCATACGTCATCACTGTTAATTTATTAAAACGTCTGAAACGCTTTGCGGCATGTCCTTTTATCCTGCGGCACTTGGCAGCCTAATCACTCGACAGAAGTGGCCACCTGATGCGCCTTTTGCCAAGTGTGAAAACTGCAAAAGGCGACGTGTCATGTTCAAAGGCTTGCCACAAGCCCAACGTGCCACTTTAGCCCCTGCCACCTCTCGACTGCAGCAACTGCACCCCTTTCCCCCTCAACATACATGGCCGCAACATGTGCATCCCCATTCACATCCTGTTGCGCCTCTCGTCCTGGCGCGCATTCAAGTGCAGAATAAAACACAAAGCGCATTCAAATTGTAAAGGATAATGCAACCGGTTGCACTGCATGTGCAACTGCAGTCAGTCAAAGGCGGAGAAGGAGGAGGAGTGCGAGGGGGGGAGGTGTGGCAAGGACAAGAGCAAAGGCTCTGGCATATGCAGAAACACGTCGATTGAAGCTGCACTCCGCTTGACTCGCAGTTGACTGTAATAAAGGACTATTTAGAGCATTTGCCAGGCGCCTGACGAGAATGCATTCAACACAGGAGCTGCAGGAGCAACAGGAGCAAGGACCCACGAGCTGTTGCAAAGTATTATTTCGCACTTGAGGCCACAAATCGAGGCTGCATTCATCAAGTGGATGTGGTCCGCTCTTTGGGCGGGGCACAGACTCAGACTCAGGTGTCATGGAAATGAAAAAGGATAAAGGATATGCATGTGCATGTGCATTGCATGTTAACCACTTGCGGCCCCCACAGCATTTGAATGGGGGCCATTGCTGATAGGTATGGTGTCAAAGATGAGTACGAAACACACTAAATGAAATGGGCTGTAAATTAGCTTCATAATTGGCTAAAGTATTAACTTGAAGAGAGCTCTAATAACTCTCTTAACTATAACTATTTGTATACACATTTCCTATCAGTTATCAACAATAGCTCCCCTTTATTATTATTACCATAAAGAAAAGAAAACCCATTTCATATGAAAATGCCCATTGATTTTCTACAATCGGACAAAAGAGCAATTATATTGTTAGACTGATCATCATTAAGCTATTTAAAATCCACTTAAGTTGCCGTTAAACACGTTGACCCCTTGGACATGTAAACTATTGGCCCAGAGAGGGAGATGGAAGGGAGCTGCAAGAGGTGTGAACAAAGCTGACCATAAAAAAAGCGACAGGCGTCTAATTTAAAATTCAAATTTGAGTGCGCATAAATAAAATGCATTTAGTGTCAGTAATTGATTTGTTTACACACAACACACACCAGAAAGAAGAAAAAAATACACACACGCGACACGAAGACATGACAACGACAACAACAACAACAACGACAATGAGTCGACCGACTGACCCAACTGACCAGCAGGCGAGACAAACAGACGGACAGTGGACAGACATCCAGGCAAACAAATACAAACAAGGGAAACTCAACAAGGGGCAGGAGGAGGAGGAGGAGTTGAACTGGGCACGCAACTGACCAACGGCGACCCCGACCCCGACTCCGACCCCGACCCTCATTGTGTTGTCCGTTGTCCGGCGCAACAGATGCAGATACAAATCACTTAAGCTCCGCTCCGGTCAGTTGATGCGATTTGCAATGATACCTTTTTTATTTCTGTGTGTGTTGTTCCCTGAGGTCAATTATGTTATTTCCGGTTTCGTGTGGTCAGCAAAGAATACAAAAAAATATTGAAGTGTCATGGTCAAGTGGTTAGATCCGTGGCAAAACGAACCCCTGGGCATTCGACACACATCCTCAGCGCTGGATTGTGTTACGTGTACTTTATCAGCCTCGATTACACAATAAAGAAATAGATGGGAAATTGTAATTGAATAAAGTTTCCCCTTGGGCTGCTGGTCAAGCTCTGGTCGATAGGTGTGTCAGCATACAGGATTATTGGATAAACCTATGCTGAAAAGGAAAGTTGTAAGGATATTTGCACTTTTAAGATTTTTCTCTTTAAATAAGCACTTGAATAACAGACGCCTGATTAAGTGGTCAGGATTATTAGCTTACCATATACTGATCAAAAATAAATAAATATTAAACACATTTTAAGAGATTTGCCTGCCTTAAAGTTCAATTTTCAGTGCTTTCTCTTTCTTTGATGAGCCACAAAAAATTGGTGTCTGGCAAGCGAAAGGAAAATGCACAAAATTTTCAAACTACCCCCAAAAGTAATTAAAAACATGGTCGTCGCTGGAGACGAAGCAAACGAAGCGACCAAGCGACGAATGTTAATCAAAGCAGAATATAGAAAAATTCAAGAAAATATCTCCAAGTACAGGACAGAACAGGACAGAATACAGAGCAACAGCAGCAGAGACATTGTCCTTGGGGTATAATTTCTTTTAAATTTCTACATTTCGCTTTGAGCTTCTTGTGGATTGGGACCGCAATAGTCCGAATGTTGTACATACATCTTGACAAAGCAAAGAATTTCTCATTAATTACTTAAAGAGTCTGGGGGAATATGCAGAGCTTATTTAGGGAAAACGGATGGAAATGGAAAACCATGGAGTATATTATATTGTATACATATACATAATAGTAACAAGATTAGTTTAATAGAAAAACAAATAAATAGTATTATTTGTATAACCAAAGAAATTATTTTGAATCTCAAACAATATTTTGAATTGTTCAAGTTAATCCATAAATATTTAAAAGTAATTTATCGAAAACGAAATGGAAAACCTTGGAGAATATTATGGTATATACATATATTCTAGTATCAAGATTAACTTAAAAGAAATACAAATAAATACTATCAATTGTATAACCAAAGAAAATGGTTAGAATCTCAAATAATATTCAACAAATTTAAGAAAAACGAAATGGAAAACATTAGAGAAAATTATGGTATATATATTCTAGTATCAAGATTAGTTTAGTAAAAAAAAAAACAAACAAATACTATCAATAGTACAACCAAAGAAGATTATTTCGAATCTCAAGCAATATTTAAAATTATTAAAGTTAATCCATAAAGAAGTAAGTTTTAGACAACTTATATTTCATAGGAAATTTATTGGTGTCATTAGTGAATTATTATTTACTCAGTCATAAGAAGAGCAAAGGCATAATAAATGTGCTATGCATTAATTAAACTTATCGAACAGCCCAAGAATTTCGAGTCCTGGATATGGATGAGCGGTACGGCGGTACGGCGTTTTTCCCGCCAGATGACGTGTAATTTGTTTACCCAAAAAAAGTTCACAATATTTCATAAAAATATCTGTGACGCAAAATCTTGTCAAACAGAACTGAAGAAGGATACACGGCGACGGGAATCGAAAGGATACACACGCCACACGCACTCACAAATACAAATACAAGTATAAATACAGAGCACACACACAGACACACACACGCACAAAGCTGCTTATGTACAGGACGAAAACGCGATTTTCATGCGTGATGTGCGTGTAAATTTCCCCTCTTTTGCGTGTGTATATGTGTGTGTGTGAGTGTCTGAGTGTATATAGAACAAGTAAATAAGGGACAGCAAAGTCGTTCGAATTTTTGGGGTGGCGTTTTTGGCCAAAGGGTTAAAAATCTGTGCCTACGCGAGCTGCGTCAACATGCGTGAGTCGTATGTGTGTGTGTGTGTGTGTGTGTGAGATAACAGCGTTGCCAGCTTGTCGACAGATTTATCTGGACAGAGCAACAGCGAAGAGGACAAAAGTGGAAGACAAACAAAGTCATTTACATAGCTAACGAAGTGGGTGAGCAAAGCACACAGAGAAGACGACAGAGAGAAAGAGACAGAGAGAGAGAGACAGAAAGAGAGAGTATTGGGGGAGTGGAGCCAGTGGGGGAGGGATGTGGGTGTTGATGGCGCGTGTTGGCGGTTTGTGGCAAAATAAAATGGCGAACGCGAAAGCAACTTACATTTTATGTGTCAATTTTTACATTTTGTGTCATCTTATCAGAAAAAGCAACAGCAGCTGAGAGAGAAGGGGAACGCGGTCAGAGGCAGGGGTAGGGGTATTCAAGCCATCATTACGCATTCAAGCTGACAACTAAAGCCTTTCCTTCTGCCTCTCCTTCTTCTCAAACAAACAACACAACAGTGAAGCCTCATTGTTGTAGGCCCATCCAAGAGCTCATAATGAATATGATGGGTTTTATCAGTGCGCTGCGGGTCAATGGGGAGCAATTGTTGTTGCTGAACGCATCTAAAATATAAATATCTCAAACTTGTACCCTTTACCCATTTGCCACAACTGACGCCATAATCTGGCCAATTTCTATTGCGTTTCAAATAATTTTTTATGCATAATTTAGCATATTTAAAGGAACTCCCTTTGTTATCTCTCGTTATGATTTTAGGATCTAAAATGCTTTTCATACGCAAATTATGCAACTAGAATAGCAAAAGTATTACACACATTTCGATTTACGTGATACAGTTGAACTTTCATAATTCGAACTTCTATAACTCGAATTTCTCTCAACATCAATGATTTCTATGGATGTTTATTTGAAAGTCATATAAGAATGTATAGTATATAACCAAACCGATCTTTTTTGCTGCAAAATCATTGAAATAGAATTAAAAAGACTAAGGACAATTTGGTCGACAGCTATCGACAGCACCGAGAGCTCCAAGCGAAGGCGGAAGAATAATTGTGGGTGAAGCAGGAAGAGGCGGAGGACCCATGGCCGGACCGAGTCCCAACAGGTTCATCCAGAAGGTCAAACTACCGTAGGCACTGCCAGTGAGCAGGGCCAGAGTTAGGACGAGGATCTGTTTGATCAATAAATACATTAATCTTAATACGTTCAGATCCTTGATGATTATGACTTACCCAGAGTCGAATCATTGCTGAAAATATTTCTACAACTGATGCTCAAAATAAACAGATTGCAATATATAAAGCGGTTGAGTTTACGATCAGAGTGCAATTTGAATTTAAATTGGAAAATTGCAAATGTTTAGCTAAATTTACATTTCCTAATATAATCTCATTTGACCCATCATAAGTTTACTCACAAGTTTTTTACCACTTAAAATTTAAATTTGGCTAAAAGAAAAATCTTGTTCTAAAATAAATATACATATTCATTTTTAAATTCAGAATACGTTAAACTAACTAATTTTGATATCGCTAAAATTGCACTACAGTATTACAACTCAAAATATGTATTTTCAGGGTTCTGAAATAAACTCTTTATCCGTTACAGAAAACCGAAGCTCAATATCTGCTTAACTTTTTAAAAAAGAAAGCAAGCTGTCAACAGTTTTTAAATAAAAAACCGTTTTGAGTTGTAGCCCTATTAGTAATAATTGATGTTTATTAGAAAGTTATTCAAAAACCCTCACTTGGAATAATATATATACATATTATATATAGTCAAAACGTTCCATTTTATCTGAGAATCGCAGCACCAAATAAAGCCAATTAGCCATTTCATAGAGGAACAACCCCCTTCCAACTCTACACGCTATATGTTCCGTAACTTCCGCTACATGGGGGAGCACAGTCACCACCACCAAGACGGACGCCGCTTGGAGCAGAGGGAGCAGGCAGGAGGAGGTGGAGGACCCACTGCCGGACCGGTGCTGCCAGTGAGCAGAGCCAGAGTTAGGACAAGGATCTGTATGAGAAGTCAATTCATTAATATTATTTATATTAGCAAGTGCAGATCTTTAAGATGATAATGACTTACCCAGAGTCGTATCATTGCTGAAAATATTTATACAACGAGTGCACAAAGCAGACAGACTGCAATATATAAAGCGGCTATATTTACGATCTCAGTGAAATTTGAATTTTAATTAGAAAAATGCAAAGCATTAGGTGAATTTCGTTTCACCAATTCGTCAAGGGGTTAAGCTTCAAAATAAATTGTCTGTCACGTGTGGAACCAAAAAGAACATAAACTTTTAAATTATAATATAAACTGTCACATTCAGACCACATATCTAAGTTAATTATATTTGATAGATGTTATGCTGAACGTTAGGTGTACAATATTTTTCTAGTTATTGTGCTCTGAAGCTCAAATATTTTCAAAAACTTAAGAGAAAAGAAGAAGTCAAATCGGTTCGCCGAAAAGTCGAACGATACGATTATCTTAATCCAAATATACATATATTTCCAATAATATTTTGTATATGACATGGATACTATTTTTATTATTATTTTTTAATAATTAAGATAGATAAAGATTAGATATTTCTGGGTGTTCTCCATCTCAAATTCACACAAGTCTTAATTAAAATCATAAAATACCAGGATCAATATTTTATTTTACAATCCAAATCAATTAATCATCACTGATTTTCACACATTTGGGAAAAGTGGACACCATGCAGTCAATTCATTTTTAAGTTTATTTTAATGCCAGTCTATCCTAATAATCCACTTAAGCCAGATATCAATCCAGAAACCATACTTTGACTCTCTTTTGGAGGTTCCACAACACTTTGAGCACCATTATTATTCTGGTTTGATGCTCCGACTTGGGGTCTGTCTGTGTACTTTTGATTCCCGCCTTGACTTGGATAATTTTCAGCTTGTCCACCAATCTTTGTCTTATCTCCACCTCCGAGTAGTCCTGCCAGCGCACCTGGCAGCATACCACCGGCCAGCCTGTTGGCCAGCCCACCGGTCAGCCTGTTAGCCACTCCACTGGCCAACTCGTTAGCCAATCCGCCGGTCAGTCCACCGGCCAGCCCGTTAGAGAGTCCGCCGGTCAGTCCACTGGTCAGTCCGTTAGCCAATCCGCCGGCCAGTCCATCTATTGAACTAGAAACGCTATCGGCCACTCTATTGGTCAGTGATGCGGCCACATTGTCCAGTCTGTCGCTGACTCTGTCAGCCACAATGCCAGCTACGTTATCGATTCTGTTCAGAACCCGATCTTGCATTCTGTCCACTCTTTGGCCCACTCTGTCGGTAATCTTGTCAACCAATCTCCCACCAATTCCCATGGGAAGAGAAGGGGGAGCCACTGGCAGACCGAGTCCAAAGCGGGATAGCCAAGAACCGCCATTAGTACTGCCAGTGATCAAAGCCAGAGTTAGCACATGAATCTGTTTGAACAATAAAATTAAATAGGTTCAGATCCTTGGTTTAACTTTGACTTACCCAGAGTCGTGTCATTTCTGAAATTGTTTGAACAGCAAATGCACAAAACACACAGTCTGACTTTCAACTATGATAATACCTCAAGGCAGCTTGAAAAACTGCCGCTGAATATAGAAAAGCACAGTTTTTAAAGCTGAATCTACAAAACTGCAAATAATATTAATGCAAATATTAACTTTATGATCAGCACTAAATATGGGGTGAGTAAAGTTCATAATTCCGCAAATCATTGCATTTTAATTACAAATTAATGCTTATGATGTCATTCATATCTCAATATAGACTAAGGCAAACATATGAGACACAAAAATAATCCATATCTTATTTATAACAATCGACTTGACAGGATGTTTCGATTTAAAGTAGAAGAAACACAAATTCTACAACCATTTGTGCTCACTTTTAGCAATATATAATCATTACTTTGGGACTCTTGAAGAATACAAAAATGCATGTAACGCAAAAATCAACTAAATTCATAAATGAACTATAAAATACTTAGTTATATTTTAATTTATCTTGTAGAACCGATGTGTTAGCCAAAATAAATGCAAGGTTTGTAAGTTTAAATAGTTTATTTTGAAAGCATCCCAAACAATGTTAAATATATTATACATATAAACACAAATTAGCCAGTTTAAATGGTGATCATTTTAAAATATCTACACTCAGCGTTATCCAAATAATTCCATTGACATAGTTTGTGGAGGGATGAGTCTTCTTATGTTGAAGTTATTCTTTGCTTTCAGGAAGTCGGTTAAGAGCCGGAGCATTCACTAAACTTTTCTCCTCATCCTCAAGTTCATAGTAATCTTCAAAATAATCAGTTCTCTCAATAAGTGAATGCAATCCAGCTAACAATATCTTTGGAGCGTGGAAGCGTTTGGCCATCGTTTCTAGAACCTCTGGAAAACTTGGTGCGTCTTCTTCGTGGGTCAGTACAGCTTCAAGTGTATGTGGTCGAAGGCCCAAGTGCATACTCAACTCACTGGCAATATCGTGGGCTACAACTCCAAGATTCTCAAATATTTCATCCTGCAATTCCATGAAGTTTTTCTCATGTGCTGCCACGGATCCGTCTATTGGTGGATTCAGCAAAGGGCCAGATGGAATTTGGAGAATTGTTGGCACTTGTCGTCTTCTCCTCTTGCGAGCTTCCCCAGCCTCAGCATATTCATCAACATTCACGCCTCGCAACGAGTCATATAAGCCCGGTTGAAGATTAGCTGTCGCTCCATGGCCAGAAAGCGATGGCCAGTCAATGGGCAATTCAGCAGGATTTAAACCCGTTGTGGGCAAAGCAACGACATAATTGAAATAGCTAGAGCCAATTAAAACCAGCGAGAAGACAATCAACTGCAATATATATTAAAATTGGAGCTTGTCAAATAAGAGTAACCTTTAAGTTAAAGAACTTACAGTCAATCGCGCCATTATAAATCCAACAATGATAATACCACTACGTAATATCAACAACTGTCACTCCACACGGGGAACAGCAATTTTTATAGCAGAGCTCGCGAACGCATTTAGAATACAAATTGACAAGATTTAAAAATGCAATTGTTAGCCAAAGTTCATTTTGGTCATCGCGGAGTTAACTTTTCGATTTGAAATATTGCAAATTTAACATAAAACTAATGCTCTTAATAGCGCTGTCAAACTATCGGTGGCACTTTGTTTTTTTATTTTTAAATATCGAAGCTATGGAAACTATCTCCAGTTCTAAATACCCTGTTTCCACCATAAAGTTGGGAATTTGACAATGATTATGAAAATAAACAAATATTGTGTTGTTAATATTATTATTTTTTTAGAATATATTTCTTCTATTTAATCTTAGATATTATGAGCTTTCTTTTACTAGACAATGTTGAGCAATAATTTTTGCAGTACCTAAAATTGTCTATCTTTTTTATTTCCTCAGTAAACATTGTTGAGTTATTGCCATAAAATCGGTAATAATTCTTAATTTTCAATACTTTTGGCAAGTTATGCAAAAACAAGAGAAAGTGCGATGTTAATGGAGAATACTTGTAAAACGGAAACGGAAATAAACACGACTCCAGCGAAGCACACAAAATCTATAGTGCCTGCCAGAAGTGTTTGTCTTGGGTGATTTGGACAGCATTTGAAATTGGGGAGTGGCCGGTGCTATACTTGATTTATAAATACTCGACATAAAATTTATGGAACGTGAATAAAAATGGCGTAGACTCTTCCATCGGATTCTCTAGATTGCGGATGCAGACTTCCAGTAGCGGATGTTGGGCAACCCCCGCGGGCAGATGGTTAAAAATGGTTGAGGATTTCTCTAACAAATTGCTGTTCTTTTGGGGAAGAACGCATATGAGCCTGAGGGAAGAGTTGGTGGTGGCGTTACGCTTCCCTCAATTGAAGCCATATTCCAACACTTTCAGGAACATACTTGAATGTGTAAACGAACTAAATATGTTCTTTCTTTTTGTAGACTTGACGCCATTTGCTGTTCATATATATAATATTATATTTTATGCCTTGTCTCTTGGTGTTTCGCTTTATTTGATTGTTCCGAAATTTATACGCTCATTTTAAAAATTAACGACCTTTGACTGATTCGCCCTGAAACTCAGCCAGGCAGAGGGAAGAGTCAGTACCTTGTTTATATGTTTTCGCATTATTGCCAGCGACTGCAAGTTGTGCAGCCAGAAACCATAAAGTGAGTAAATTAAGCATTTTTTTTAATAAGCACTTTGTTTCGTCTAAGTGTTATTTCTGTTTAATGTGTTCTCCTAAAAGACTAAAGGTTTATAAAAATTTTTAATGCTTATAAAGTCCTCGAATGCTTAAAAGTAAGCTGACTCATGGCTTTAATTCTGATTTTAATATCATAATGATATCGGTTGGTTGAAATCATTACGTGTAGAATTAAATCATTTAAACTAAATATATATTAAATTTTAACTTACAACTGCATCTATGTTGTCTTTACTCCCATCCAAAATTGCGATGCTTGCCATAGAAAAATATTGACAAGAAGCCTGACACTTTAAAGGCTGCTTCACACAGGACACAGGAGAATAAGCGAAAAAATAACTCAAATACAGATCGAACTGAACGAAAGTAAATACTTGGAAGGTTAGCACTTTCTCATTTTGTTTTCCTTTTTCTATTTTTTAGGTTTGGTTGAAAGTCAGCCACTTGGAGGGTTGAAGGTTTGGGTGAATTTGTTTTGCTTTTTTATGGTTTTACAATTTGAATAAGGCGTTGGAGGGTTGACAAACTGCAAGATGCGACTCCCCACACTCGAAAGTCAAATGGAAAGTTCAAAGCGTAGACAACCCTCACAAGCTGAAATCCTGTAAAAAGTTTTGACTTGAAGTGCGCGAGGTTTTCTCTTCAAAAGTGTTGCTTAAGATGCTGCCAAAGTGGACGCCTCCCAATGTCCTCGCCTGCGCCCCTTGTTGATAAACATGAACACCTTCTCAATAGATTGTCCATGGCATGGAGTATCTGTGGAGAGAGGGACGTCATTCAAATGTGTTTTTATTGATGCGCGCTTAAGGCGCCGGATGTGTCGTCCTTTGGGTTTTCCATTCTAATATCCGCCGGTGATAACTTGAATTATTGACAAGGAGCAGCAATGACAGGCCAGGCCAGGCCACACAGCGCTGTCCTGTCCAGCTTGCTCCTGGAATATCTCCATCCAGTTCCATCCGCATCTGGTACTTTGACTGTTACTGTTACTTGGTCAATGTCCTTCCTCGTTAATGTGGGCCGCCATCATTGGCGTTTTATTTTCCGTTGCTTTGCCCGTTGATTTGATTTGGGTCCTTGGTCCTTGGTCCTCATGCGGTTGCTTCGCCATCCACAATTCACATTAAAGCGAGTCCTGCGAAAGCGTTGATATCATTTTGGCCAACAGAAATTATCTGATAACATTATTTCACTTTTATTGACTTCAGTTCTTGGAAAAATATCCGCATGTAGTTTATGTGAATATTTTTATCTATGCGAATTCAATTTGGGTATATTATCAAATATTTACTGAAATATTTTTCCAAAACATTTGATAAAGAATAATTCATAATTAGTAAAAACAAACAAGGCATTAGTTATATTAGACTTAGAGTTAGTATAGCTCACTTATTGATCATTTGGACACACGCATATTTCATAAAGAGCAGAGAGAATGAAAAAGAGATAGAGGGGCTGGGGAAGATCCTTTATGGATGGGTTAGATGGGTTAGCAAATGGCCAAAGTGCGAGAATGCGTGTCGTATGTAAATTAATAGAATAGGAATGGACAAGCACAACTAATATACATATAGATCAGACGGAGAGTGAGTAGTTTTCCAAAGAACATGCAAAGGACACCGAAAGGACACTAGCACAAGGACACACAACACACAGGGCACGCAAAGTCTCAAGTGCTAATAAACTACATGCACACCGAGAATGCGCGTTAATAATTTATGTGGACTAATCGACCCCACTGGATAAACATCATATGCAGGCTCTCTCCTTTTCACTATATGGGCGTACGCAGTTAGGAGTAGGGAGAGGGGAGAAGGGGAAAATGCTCCGTTGCGTCGCCTGTCAACATCAACCCTTCCTTTATATTTCAAACCCAAAATAGTGCACAAAATTTATGGGCAATTTTGGGCAATTCCAAGTCCCAAATTTACCTTGACACTATCTGAGCTGATGTATCTACGAGGAACGAGCGATACTTTCCCTATTAGCTGAGCAAACAGTTTCATTCTTGTTTGCATATCATGACAAACACACACACACACACACACACACTTAAATACGTAATGTCCTTTCATTGTTTGAAATTTAATTAACAAAAGCGTCAATTGTCGCGTGTGGGCGTTGTATTCTCGCAGCCACTGTTAACGCCTGACCTCTGTCCTCCCTCACAGCACAGCTGGACAGTTGGTAAACAATATTTTTGATTAATTTATGAATATTCGTGTGAAATTCTTTAGTGTTTTCTATTCAGTTTTATATTTTTATGCCTGCATGAGTCCAGTTCGCGTGCTCCGCAAACTATAGTATCCCATAAAAGTTCAGCTTTAATGACCGAACATTTCGTAATCACTCTTATTATAATTTTATCGTGCGTAAGTGTTCTAAATTAAATAACAATAGACCCATTGGTTTTACGACCAGCATGTAATATATGACCAGCATTTACAAGAAGATGAAACTGTTACGTAAACTTATTTATTGCATTTAAAATTAAATCATAGACAAAACTGAATACAGTCCAAATTCTATAAAAGATTACAATCAAATAAAACAACAAGTCATATCGCATTCACATCCCAAGGGTTTCTGAACTCACACCTCGATTATCTGGCAGGGCAAAACTATTTTCCAAATCAAATTAAAAGTGAAAACTAATTCCCACACATGTTGTGAATATCATGCCTTTCGGCTGTTGTTTTCCTGTTTCCTGTCTCCATTTCACACTCACTCTATCTGTTTATTTCCCCTACCATTTCGAATAGTTGACAAAGTTTTGCAAAGTAATAAAATCAATAAATGACTTCTCAACTTTGTCCGTTTGTTTTGTGTTTTGTGGGGCCACTTTAAATTTTTGTAGTCCAAGAATTGTTGGGTAAGGCTTACGAAATTGAAATTTGATTTATGTGTTCTATTTGTGTTTTTGCTTTTGTTATTTAAATTCCGGAATTTTCATTAAAAATCATTTAATAATTATATGAATTTATATAAATTGTGAAATTGTCATTCTCTATAAAATCTTTGATAAATACATAAATTAATGGTATTATTTTTTCGATAGTATAACATAATTCCCGTTAAACAATCTTTACACAAATTGTTGCATTTTACGAAAGGATCTCAACCCGATTATTGTACATCCTGTGTGCTGTCTGTGTTTGTCCTGGCAGCTAAGCACCTTGCTGCGGTGCCTGGCATGAATTTTTCATGACATTTTTGCAGTTGAAACACTTCAAAGGATGCACTGTGAAGCAGAAGAAGCCACTGACTAACTGACTGAGCAAAGTGTCAGCAAACATTGCAGTCAAGTCAAGGATGCTGCGGATAGCTATAATGGCCTGAAGCAGAATGGGGCAGGATACGGGTAAAAGGGATTTTTGGGGCATAAATATTAAATGTAGAAGCAGGAACAGCAGTCGACCTGGTCAGGCAATTGGAATATGTGCTAAACTGTCAGTAATTGAAGACATGCAGAGCACTTAAGCTCACACCCCCCAAAAGGACACACAAGGATACTCAGGAGGGGGCAGAAAGAAACCCTTCTCGACGTGCGCTTTCGCCACGGCAATTAACTTTACAAATCGCATGTGAACCTGTGATTAATTATTCCAAAACCGGACACTCAACTCGAGATCTGGCAACCGGACAGTTAACCCATTTCGTCCTGGAAAAGGGTTGCACTAACAGCTGCACAGCATTTTCAAAACATATGTATGTGTGTGTGTGTGTATTTTTGACATTTCACAATTTTTGCTGCCGTCCCCAAAAAAACACATTTGATGAATGTTTGCTCATAAGGCGTAAATTGAAACTATTTTTCGACCAGAAAGGAGTTCGAGTCCGAATCCCATTTTGACCACATGCCACTTAGCACATGTTGTGCAATCTTCCCCCTCCCCTCTCACTCCCCTTTCGATACCCTTTCTCGTTCTACACATGATGCCACAAGTCAGGGCTTAGCTTTGGTCAGTTTTATCGGTTGGGGGCACAAGTTTGGCATTAATTTTGATTTGGTCAACACTTCATTAATCACGCCCAAATGGAAAGTGTTTCGGGCTCTTGTTCTTGTTCTTGTTCTTGGACCCACATCTTCACACACGTACTAATCTCCTGTGGTCAATGGCACATGTGTGTGTGTGTGTGTGTGTGTGTGTGTGTGTGTGTGCGTGTCGAAAGTATTATTACAACCTTATCGCTTTATCGAACATTTGAATGAACGACCCTTTTCAAGGTTCGTTCCTCGTTCTCGTTCTCCTTCATTTCAATTTCTATTTCGAGGCACGCACACAGCATCCTGTCGGGGTTAGGAGATCATATAGTAGGGGAAAGGGGGGCATTTGCATATCCCTGCAATGCTGTTGTCCTTATTAAGGATCGCGTTGCTTTAAGCCATTGCGCGTTACACACTAAAATATTCAACGATCCTTTGAATTCTCCTCACACAACATTATCCGAGGTGCAAACACACAGGGAACATCTGTTTTCCTATTTAATTTAAAAATATACCCAAAAGGGTTGTAATCTTTATTCCAGACTGCATCTCTAAGAGTAGGAAAGAGTATAGGAAACGCTAAAGCCCAACAGCTGATTGTTAAAAGGGGTTAAAGTTGAGCCAAAAATTAGTAGCGTGCATGTCTGTCAGATGAATGAGAGTGATAAGAGCGTGAAATTTGATAAACTGTCTGGAAATAGCTGAAAATAGAAAGATGCAGGCAAATACAAATTAACAGTCTGCAGTTGATGAATGTCTTTGGATTTGCAGATATCATATAAACTACTCTACTTTAGGCTTACAGTAAGTATTGCAAAACAACTTGAAATAAATAACAAATAAATATCAATAAACACATATTTCTTATATCAGTATGTAATAAAAATACATATTAATATGTGTATGTTTTTAAATATATTTAATCTTAAAAATCCCTATAGATTTTTATAATTCGATTATTTTACATCACTTACATCACTTATGTACATGCGTACATGCTCATGAAAATCATAAATGCCCTGACAAAATAAAGAAACAAAGTCTTTTCACAATTTAAATGACATGCCTTAAACTTCTCATCTCGTAATTTTGTCTTCACGGATTCTTAAAGCTGCCCAGCTTCAGATTGCAGCTCATTCCGTTTGTTTGAAGATGCCCAAAAAACCAACAAATAAAAATGTGAAAATAAAATAAAAATTGCATTTAAAAAGTCAAAAAGTGGAAAAACTTGCTGCTGCTTTGAGTGGTAAAAAAACCCAGGCAAGAACTGAATATGAATGTGAGCTCTGTGAGGGAGTATCCTTGCTCGTATCCTTGCTTATCCTTCATAATTTGCACGGCTAACTGTGTTGTTTTTTTTTTCTACTGCTGCTGCTGCTGCTGCTGACGGTTGATGAAGAGCCGCAGCAGCTGCAGCAAAATAGGAACAAAAAAACACAAAAAAAGGTTTCCCATTTAATATGCAAAGCAACTGCCTTAGGTGCCTCACGAGTTGGGGGCACGAGCTGGGGGCATGCCTCGTAGTTTCGTTCAAGTTGAGTGGCAAAAAGTTAATGGATTGTTATCTTGCGGTTTCCTTGGGTGCCTCCACCTCCCCGCCACTTCCTTTCCCTCCACTGCCCGCCTCTCCAATGGACTTTGTCTGCAATTAAAACGCGTGCCTCATCTTGGGGCACTTGTGCTTCGTTTGCAGTTAATGAAATTGTTACAAGTGCACTTCTGGCCATGAAATATATCCTTATCCTTAACCAGAGCCAGCTGCTTGGCTCATACGAACCATGCAACATATTTACAAAAATAACTTTTTCTTGCCTCCAACTCAAAGTCGCCAAACTTTTTGCCACATGAGTTTTGTCTGGGACAAAAAGTGGAATATAATTTTAAAAACTTGATAATGAAGTGATTATGAATATCTAGGGAATCTTGGCAATTGATTCAACTGAAAATTCTCGCTATAAAGAATATTTCCAGCGTATTCCCAATTAAAGTTTCAGCTCAAATTGCTCGCTTATTAAACATAAATTTAAGACAAACAAAAAGAAAATCGATAACCTACATTTCCTGCATTGCGAAGAAGAAAAAAAACACAGCAACTCGTAAGGATAATGCCCAAAAAAACTCAACATAAAGAACAAAGGCAACAACAACAACAGCAAACAATTAGAGGCACAACAACATGAATAACAACCCTCAATTACAACAGCGAATTTCACTGTTTTGCTCAGTGTGTGTATTTTTTAATTAGAACAAAACGGGAAAACAGGACGCAAAAGACATGCCAGGATATGCCAAGCCGCTTGATAATGACGAGATGCGAGCACGTTGAACTGTTCCCCAGTTTTCAGTTAAAATGTCTGGGCAAGATTACATTGTTCAAGTCATGCATGAGATTCAGTCAGTCTCAAGGCACAGGATCTAAGGATATCACAAAAACTAAGCCCAGTCAAAGGACTCAAACATTTGTTTGGCTTTAACTGTGAATGATACGAGCTCTAGATTCGTTTTCTAGGTGTTTTCACAAGCCAAATAAAGTCACGTGTCCTTTTTGGCAACATGTGAGCAGGACACAAGACATTGGACTCGTAAGCAGCCAACAGACCTGAAGGAAAAGACTTGAAATGTGCCCCAACACACAATGTCAATTTTGTGTTGTGTTTTTGTCCTCATATTTTGTTAAAGGGTCCTGTATCCTGTATTCTGTATCCTGTGGGCTCAGTGCTCAGTGCTGGTCATGTCAGTCGCATATGCTAATTAGGCAATTAATATTTGTGGGCGAGACAACTTAATTTATAGAACAAGAACAGAAATATGCTTTCTGTTATGAAATGCGATACTTGCCAAGTCCTTTTTATAGCACAGTGTCCTGGGTGTGAGTCCGAGTGTGTGTGTGTGTGCGTCATGCGGCAAGACAATAAACTTATCACATGTTGCCAACGCTTGGGCCCAAAAACTTTTGCAACGAGTTTGATTTGCGGTTGAGCCCCCAGAACATATATCCTTGTATGTCCTGCCAGACTGTCAGGCCACTGATATGCGGCTCAAGTCTCAATCTCAGTCTCAGTCTATCATCAACTCTCGACGCACAGTCAGCAATAATATTATCTTAGAGACGACGATTTTTGAGTGCATGCCACGCATAACTTGCCACAGGTTGAGCAGCCCCTGTCTTGTGGTCATCCCTTTTGTGCTTTTGTACTTGCAACGCCTGCAAGATGTTGGCCAACTGCATATAAGGACTCGAGTCCTGTATCTTCGGGCGACATTTGTCAGATGTCGAGTTGAGTTGGGCTGCGGTTGCTCCAAAAGATTTGATTAAGTTTGTTTGTCTTAAGCTGACAGCCAACTGGGCAGCTTAGAAATGTGATACAGGCGCCATTTCTTAAAAAGGATTCTTAACTAAATATCTAAGAAAAACTACTTTAAATGGAAGCTTGCAGTCAGCTGTTTATAATTGCAAAAACTATTTATTTCTGATGGATTTCCAATGCCAACATAATCCGCTTAAAGCCATGAAAAGTATTTGCCACAAAAGATGCTTAAAAATTTGCCACACGGAAATAAGTTAATCGCAAGTAAAATAACTTCGAGCGAAATATAAAAATAAAAAATAAAAGTGGAAAAAGGGAAAATTGCAAGAGAAACGAAAAGCAAACACACGGCTGGGTAACGGTAAACTTTTTCCGCATTCAAGTAAAGTTCGTATTACGTATACGTAATGTGGCAATAAATGTTGCGCTCGATTAAAAAACCATTGCATACTTTTTGGCGCTGCGTTGGGGGCTGAGCGAGGACTTGTCTGAAATCTGTTGGGCCAACAAAATAAAAAAGATATTGTGTAAACTCCAGACGGGGTGTGTGTGTGTGTGTGTGTGCGTGTGAGTGTGCGAGTGTTGTTAACGCGTCAGTAACAAGACACATCTCGCAGATACAATGCGAAATCACGCCTCCCCTTTTGAGATGTGGGAGATGCGGATGTGGCAACTGAGTCGCTAAGTAAGTGCTTGTAATTTTGCCTTGAGACTTTGCAACTGACGATTAAGTGAAGCCGGAAAAGTGCCTGGAAAAAGTAAGCCATGTAAGAGAGTTGCGATTCAGCCATGTTATTAAGCCGCAAGACAATTCTCAGATGCTAAGTATATGATTACATAAAAACGTTTTTAAAGTTAAGAAACTTTCTATACTTCAAATACCAAAAAGATGTATTTTCTTACATTTTTCAATAGAAAATTATCAATTCATAGAATATAATTCGTATCTCAGCAATTAATATTTTATATATAATATTAATATAATAATGTTATTTATATATATATTAAATGTAGCGCAATTTCACAGCTAGCTAAATTCTGTGAATATCAAAAAATTTTAGTTTATTTGTTCTTAATTAGCAACGGGCATGAAAAAGGATAAAATGCAAATAAATAAATACAAAACTGAAACTAAAGCTCGTCAAATAAAATGTGCGCTGAGAGCTCAGCAAAGCGCTAAATAGAAGAAAAAACTAGAAATGAAATTATAATGAGACCGAAAAACAAAGAAGAGTATAAAAAGTTTTTATAGTTTGTGTTTTCATTTTTGTTAAATTTAATTTTGTTCACAGATTTTCTTGGTATTCTCAAGTATCAGATTTCCTTTTCTCTCTCTTCACCTTTCTCTCACCTCACACTCTCATTTGCGTAATTTTTATTCACACTTTTTTGGTTAAAAGTTAAAGTTGCTCTTCTATTTTGGCCAGGTTTGGTTTAGTAACGCTTGCGACTCGTTGATGGCTCTACGAGTTCCGCAATGATACTTCAACTTTTTACTTTTTACCAGCAGCGTGTTTAGTTGACTTTAGGGGAGGGGAGAGGAGGGGAACCCCTTTCAATGGATTGGTCCAGCGAACCAGTTTCCTTTGTCCATTGTCCATAGTCCACTTATTCAGTTGCTAAACATTTGTTATGACACGGCTCATAGCCAATTGGCTTCAGTTTCAATTTCGGCTGACCACCAACCGCGTATTGGGTTGACCACTTCAATGCCTACATCCTGTGTGTGTGCATTATCCTTGTCGTTTTTGTGATTACCTTTAAGCTCATTATGCGAGTTGATCAATTTGTAAATGCGCCTTGTTAAATTTTCCGCAACATTAAAACTGACCTCAGGTCATTTGGGAAACCGGCTCTACGCGCGTGCCCACAAACCGGTTCTTGTATTTGTTGCTGTTTTCCTAGGGACTGTAGTCCCTTTCCTCGGCTTCCCTCAGTCATTGTGTCACATACACACTGTGCTCCCTTGAGAGAATGCAACCACCAACCAATGTGCAGACACGAGCCTGCATTCAGGGATTGTCATTTGTCCTGGCCCTGGACAGGGGTCAGTGGTGTTGCCAATTGGCTGCATGACATTTTCATTTACTGTCCATGTTTATATTTATATCTCCATTTGTATATGTATTTGTTGCATGTGGTCCTGTCCTGTCCTTTGTTTGCTCAATAGGGGCAAATGCAGCGCTTGGCGTGTGCAACACCCGAGGGCAATGAATCTTGTTTAGGGTGCTAAATGCACTTGGCTGAGGAAAAGGACATGGAACAGGACGAAACAGAAAGTGGCGAGTCGATGATGAGTTTGAATTTGAATACATATTCATATCGTACGCTTTACGTGTAAAGGAAAGTGTATAATATTATATGTAAGTTTTTTTTTATTTATTTATTTATTTAATGTCAACCAAGTGCAGTTAACCAAATGAACTTGTAAATATTAAAATAAAATAATAAAATAAAAAATAAAGTAGAACAATAAGTTATTAAACTAATATGAGTAATAGTTAAATTCAAATTTAAACTGAAAGGCAAAAAAAATTAAATTAAAAACTAAGAATTAAAATTTAAGTTGTTACTAAGTTTCCATCTATTCTTTTATAACTTGATCTCTCTCTCATTTTCTGTCTTACATTTCTCAATCTTTTACATAAATTAAATTAAATCAATTACAGAATCGCAGTAGCTTTTAAAAAGTTGAAGTCTGAAATGTGAATATGTGATTTTAATATTTTCGAAATATATTTTCGAATAAAATCATCTGAAATCATGGCTGAGCTAGAATTCATCTCTGGAGCTAACAATTCTTTGCATCGCTCGCGACGTCACACTTCCTTCGTCAATCTCTGGAATGGGGTGAGTAAGATAATCTCAGTTGTTATCTGATCAGTTTAATCGATTATCCTTTTTAGAGTGTTTGCTACTATCCAGATGAATTTCGCCCCAACAGCAGTGTAATGTGCAGCTATGTCACTGAGAATCCCAGCTGCTCGTACTATGTTTACTACATCGACTATTTGAACACTTTATTTTGCACCTTTCATCTGCCCTGGAACAGTGGCTACGTCTTCATAGTGGGATTTATGCTATTGTTTCTATACGGACTGTTGTACATGATTTTTAAGTACTTGTGAGTATTATCAATATCGGAAATAACTAAAAGAAATTCTATTTAAAAAAAAAATTAAATTATATACAGTATATTGTATGAAATCAAATTATACTCTTAAATTTAATTACATTAAAATTATTTTTTTTTTAGAAATTTGTTATTACTATATGAGTAATTATAAACCGGACTAGGAATTTATAAGTAGTACTACTTAATTCAATAATTAATTGGGATTTTTATTTGCAATGATTATTTAGCTGTGAAAATTATATTTATAAAAATTAGTAGATATACATGTAGTTCAAGTTAATTTAAATCTATTTTAAATTAAGTAATGAGTGTGTGTCTATCCTCAGCTGTTTGCCCAGCTTCCTGGCCCTGATGGAAATGCTGCCCGTATCGCCATTTGCATTCAGTTTCTTCTACTTTGGCTTCTCCATCTTTATGCCCGACTATGTGTCCTTGTTCTTCAACTGCACCTTTAGGAACAGCTACACGGCATCCCTGCAGCTCTCGAAGATTATCGGCGATGCCCTGCACTTTTTTCTGGTGGGCGTGATGGCGCTGTGTATCAATGGATATCATGTGAATGGTGTCCTTTTGTGGGGCAGCATGTCCTTCATATTTCTGGGCTATATCTACCTGTTGTGGGTGGTGAACACGAAGTACGAGTTATTTGGACGTCACGACCTGGTCAATGACTATACGCATATGCATACCATGAACGCCTGGACATTTGTGTTCGCCTTCTTTTTTGTCATGGGTCTGGTGATGCTGATTTCCTTCTACTTACAGCGTCAGATGAGAAAGCCAAAATCAAGATCTAGTATATTCAGCCACAATTCCACATTGTCCTCCGAGTTGCCCAGCGATGCGGACATCTCTGGAACTAACGTCAGAATCACGCACATGACCAAGACGGCCGTCTGGTGGAGGACTGTGAATGGCAGGGCCAACTTGAGGGAGAAAAACCGAGTCGCAGTCGCAGTACTTGTGAGTTCATATTGTTCACCATATATATAGTAAATTCGAGCCAAGTTCAACCCGTTTGCAGTGTCCATTTTACTTCATAGTGGCCAACATGATCCCCGTGATTGACATGGATCGACCGATGCGTGGTTGGTGTAAGCCTGTGGCAATCATCAGCCTTCTGGTTCTGCCCTTTTTGTCGCTGGGTCTGAACCCCAAAGCTCACACTTTGTACACGTTGCTTGCCTGCTCTTGGTTCTTTGCATTTGTGACCTGCATCTCAACGGAATCGCTGCGCGAGCCGAGCTTTATTTGGATCAGGATCTACCATATAATTGGGATGATCGCCTATTCTGCTGCGATGCACACGGTGATCGGAGAAATTGACAATCTGATCTGGCAATTCATGTGCATGCGATTCAGTCCCATGCCCGATATGATCGCCCTCGTCTTCATCAGCACCGGCGAAGTCTTCTGCATGGCCGTGATGCTCAACAGCCTCATCCGCCGCAAGCTGCTCGATGCCGCCTACGGGGCGGTGATGAGCACCCTCGCCCACACCATATACATGGCGTTGCCTCAACTGGTCCTCCAGGAGTGCTACAATTCCAGCATCTATGTAAGTTTGAAATACCAAATCAAAAAGAACATAAATTTCACTACACTTTGATTCCACTTATTATCTCCAGTTTATTTTTTTTCTTTTTTTAAGTACTTTTTAAGAATTCCAAATTAAATTGAAAGTTCCGGATATTTTAATAAGCTTAAAAAATAAATTTAATTCCAAATAATCACTAATTATATGAAACACATTTTATTAAAATATTATTTATAATTATTTTCAAATTTTAAGGAATAGCATTTTTAACTTCTAGTGTTTTTTTTATTTTGTACTATCTCCAGTTTGTTTTTTTTCTTTTTTAAGCACTTTTTACGAATTCCAAATTAAACTTAAGCTTCAGGATATTTTAATAAGCTTTAAAAATAACTTTGATTCCAAAGAATCAGTAATTATATGAAACAGATTTTATTAAAATATTATTTATAATTATTTTAAAATTTTAAAAAATAGCATTTATAACTTAAAGTGTTTTTTTTTAATTTGTTATTGTGATATCAATTTATGCTCTTAACTAAATCATACTAGTTTTATATTTATCGAAAGCTAACTCCAAATTTCTAATTAAACTTTTCTGTAATCCGCAGATTATTTGCAGCTCGAAAACCGCTACGTGTACCATGTTCTTTATACTCATCTTCTTTTGCACGCTCATGCATATATCGATGAGTGGAAATGAGTTTCGAATGTCGCTTTTCTTCTACCTGCTCACACTGTTCATAGCGTATCTACTCTTCCAGTTCATGACCTATTACCACGCGCTTCATCCCTTTGGAGTGCAGCACACCATCCGACCGCCCTCGGACTCCAAGAATCTATGGGCCTAAATAGTCGGAGTTATCCATATAAATATTGTACATCTATGCTGAACAATTGTGCATCTATGACTTTAATCCGATTTTTGGCGATTTATGATTTTGTCGGTTTGAAAATGTTCCCAACTCCTTTTCTAAGGACTAACAAAGAAGCTTTTGTGCTTAAATCAAGAAAAAAATAAAACCCAAAAATAAAATAAGAAAACGTTGCCTACATCGGGGGTTGTCAACGTTGTGTTCTTGTTCCTAGGCAAATGTGAATTGATGAATTTTTGTTTTGCCATTAAATTTTTGGGCATTTGCCTTGATTTTAGGGTGTTAGGAGGTAGTTCAATTCAAAAGATTTTTAGATTATTAAAAAATGTTACAAGAGAGAGAACGAAGACTCCTACAGGACACAAAGGAGTCTGGCATATTTTGACATTTGCCAAATTAAAGTGAGTTGTGACTTTTTCTATCTTTCCCTTTTTTACTTCGTTGTAGCTATTGTTGTTGTTGTTGTTGTTGTTGCTGCTCCGGCACCTTTTGCATTAAATATTAATTCATGCATAAAGTGTGAAAAAAACGAAATGCGAAATCAGAGCAGACAGGACACGACACTTTTGTTGACAGGACGTTAAGTCAACATGCGGTTTGGCATCGTTTTTTGAATCCCAGCAATTCGCGGCTACAATTATGGCTATGTCCCCCCACCACTCGTTTTCCCCTCACCAATCCATTGAATCATCATGTTCCTCAACCCCAGTCGGTGTCCTGGCAACCAACAGCAAGAAAATTGTTTTATTGTCTTCGACGTTGACTAAATTAAATTATGAATGTTTGCCGCCTTGCTGCATCATTTTCTCATTCCTGATTTCATAAATGCAGCAATAGAAAGCAAATTACGTATACATACTACGTTTATCATCTAATTATTAAATTCTAATTAAAAATGTATAATTAAAAATAATTAATCTCCATTAAAAGCTATAGAATCGTTGTACTTCTATAAGCTTTAATTAATTTAGCTTCTGTGTTTTAAATATATGTCAGTTAATATTTTAAAACGCATAGGATTACTAATTACTTTATTAATACTTAATTTAACAATTAAATGAGAGATCGTTGACAAATCGATGAGAATCGAGCTAAGTTGGTTGCGCTGAATTGCGATCAAAAGGTATCGATATTGAGTTATCGGCATTATGAACTATTGGTGGCGAAAAGTGCTGCCACATTTGTTTGTATATAAGCGCCACCTTGTGTTAGGTAGCAGTATTGTTTAACAGAACTGGCGCCACAAGTTGATTACTTTAAGCCTTTTATCGCCAGATGGCGCTTTACGTTGCGTGGCGAAACGGTCGATAATTACTCTTGGCAAATATCAAAAGGATATATTAAATATCCCAATTGGCATTTTCTTTGGGAATTTACAAAATTTCCTCAAATAACTACTGGTACCTTCCGGAGACGCAAACCTCTTGAATAATTTGTGAAATTTTTGTTAGACACTTGAAAGTACTTCAGCCCTGTTTGAAAATTAAGGAAATGTTCCGCAGTCAAGCTGGCAACATTATTCCTTGCATCCCTGCGAGTATATCAGCTGTAATTTTTAGCGCCAGTTCAAAATGGCCCAAATTATAAATTCATTGTAAGTAGATGGTTTTATTTACTTTGAAAATGGCAGACTATCAATATTTTGTACTTTTTCAGGAGAAACAACTTATAATACAATAAAAAGCAGTCAAGAAGGTCAAAACAACTGCCAATTGATTCGACGTTGCCCCATTACAGCCTAGATTATTCAGACTTATTATATACTGTGCTTCATCTGGCGTCTGACAGGCGGCTTGAGTGCATGAAATGTGGCCAAAACTCTGCGCCTGCACCGAGAAGAAGAGCGGCGGACACGGCTCCCAGTCATAGCCAACGCAGGCGTCCGTTAAGTCATAACTGAAGGATCCCAAGGCCGTGGACTCGCAGCTCTCGTCCTGTCGCAGCGATGAGGTGAAATTGCGGAAGGGCAACTCGATGCTGCGCGAAGTGCAGACCGTAAAAGTGATCTGGCTAACTGGCGAAATCTTCAGGTAGCGCATGCTCTGCCTGGCTGGCAAGTAAAGCGAGTCCAGGCGATAGAAGTTGACGCTGCCCAAGCGACCGTACTGCTCCAGGGAGTTGCTGCCATACTCGCTGACGGCGCCATTGGAGTAACAACGCGGATTCGAGATGCGACGCGGCACTGAAACATGGGTTTGATAAGTTATTGGTAATGATAAGAAATTTTAGAAAAGTAAAAAATATAATGTAAGAAAATTAAGAAAAATTTACATGGTACATGTTTTGGAGTTTTTAAATTTGTTCAATTTTTCAACATTTTCTTATATTTATATGTAATATTTATGGTAATTTTAAAAATTCATTGCTTCTACTTATTTGAATGCTGATTTAAAAGTACTGATAATGCTTATATTTAGATCAGTGGTATCCAAAGGCATACTATAAAATATTTTTGCCTATTCCATAAGATAGGAAAATACACATTTTGTACACCACAGTTATAGACAGATACAGATCTGATCTGATACAAACCCTTTGGGATGGATGTAATTACTTACCCTGCCTAATACGTGTAATGACAGGTGTTCCACACTCCTCTGCCGGCTTATCCAAGTTCAGCACCAACAAATCTCGGCTGGGTTCCCTGACAAAGTCATGGAACCTGACCAGAGCACCGCCGCCGTAGAAAATGAAGTGCAGATTGGGCAGACTGTAGCGCAGTCGATCCAAGTAGCGACGACTGTAGTCATAGTCGTTCTCGTCCACATAGGACGTGGGACTGGGTATCAGCAGAGCCACCAGCGAGTGTCCGCCCAGATTGTCAGCTGCTGCCTCCGCTGCCAGCAATTCCTCCACTCGAGTGCTCAGAGTGTTTAAAATGGTGGGTAAATTGAACCCGGGTGGGTCTATATGGAAAACAGCTCAGTGGAGTCTAAAATGGGACTAGACCTGGGGATACTTACGCCAATAGTGTGAAGTAAAGTTCCATTGCTGATATACATCAACAATATAGTCGGTTGTGTTGACAATAACTGAGGCATCGGAGGCAGCAAACAGGGTCACAGTGCTGGCATACGGATGAATGTTCAAGTTCTGTAAAACATAACTTAAAAACGGAGAAAATTGAGAACATAAGGAGAGGTAAGACTGAAGCTGTATTGAGGTCATTAATGGAATCATTTCAACCCACAAAAATAGTAGAAAATTCACCAAAGAGGTCAACTTACGAGACATAATCAACAATCCAGTTATAGGGCCAATTGGTGTCCACAAAAACAAAGACATTTGTCTTTATAGTCGTCAAATTGGATATATCCGACCACTGATTGCGCTTGAAAGAGTCCATGATGCCTGTGAATGGAAATGGAATGAAATATAAGATATGGTATATAGAATGAATCATATGTCTATCGGGAACCACTTGGGGAATCTGATCACAATTAAAAACGCAGTGTGTGTGTGTGTGTGTGGTTCAAGTGGGGACTTTATTAGCGACTTTCTTCACTCGAACTTAAAACTTAAATACAAAAAAATTATAATAATAATTTATGACAAATAATAATGTTTTGGGTGGCGCATACATACATACAAGATGTGGGGGGGGGGATAATTTGAACTCTGTTACTCGAAACTCGAAGTCGAACTCGACTACAATTGCGTCGCCTACTGGACGGATTGTTGCAGCAGCAGGGCCAGCAAGATGGTCAAGAGACTGGCCGCCAGACCCGAAACTCCACTGTAGCAGCCCATGTTGGTCGAGGAGACGACGTAGCGCCACTGATCGGGCGTCTGACAGGCGTCCTGGGTGCACGAGGTGGTGTTGATGGCGCCGGGTGCCACGGACAGGTAGAGGGGAGGGCATTGGGTGATGGTGTAGTAGCCGTTGCAGGCACTGGACAGATCGTAGGAGAAGCTGTTGCCGCTGATCTGCACACAGTTCGAGTCCGTCGCCTGTCCTGTTCCTGTCTGCGAGGAGGTCGTCGAGTTCTGTTGCGGCCACTCGTTGGTGCGCGAGGAGCAGACGGTGAAGCTGCCGCCATTCTGGGACTGGATGGTCACCACCCGATTGGTGCCCGCTCCAAAGAAGTAGTTGGACGCCATGCGATAGAAGTTAACGGTGCCCGGACGCACATACTGGTACATCTGGTCCGTGCCCCAGCTGGTGGTATACCAGGCAGCTCCGCAGCGTGGATTGATGATGCGACGAGGAACTGCAATTAAAATGTGGAACACCTTAGGATACTGAATACTCTGACTGTGTAGTCAAACTTACTCTTTATGATGCGCTTGGCAACAGGTCCTGCCGATGTAGCCACGGTGTTTCCAGGCGTCAGGGAGAACAGATCTTTCCCAGAGTCTCGCACAAAGTTTGCAAAGCGCTGGATATTGCCACCGCCATAGTAGACGAAGCGCAGATCCGGAATCTGCTCGTAAATGTACTGCAACTCAGTTGACGCATAATTGGAGTCGCCATCATTGACAGTCGCCTGATTGGGCAGCACCAGGGCCACCAAGGAACGACCGCCCACGCTGGAGTTCGTCTGCTCGCCGTTCAGCAGGGTCTGGGTTAGGTTCTGGATCGTCCGCAGCACCGTGGGCAGATTGAAACCCTGATTGTCTGTGGAAGCAAATAACAATTAGACTATAGTTCATATAATAATACTAATTGTGCAATTAAACTAAACAACAAAAATCTACAAAATAAATAAACTAAACATTAATTAATTGTTACAAGGGTCATAGATCATTTGTCGTTTCGATGAAGAAGGCGACATTGTGAAGCCAATTTGAGTAATGTGAGCAAATTGAGCTCCTAGTTGTTTTTGAAGGATTCATAAGTAAACTTACACTGCGCCTGCGTGGTCACATTCCATTGCTGATAGACGTCGGTGACATAATTCGTGGTGTTCACAATGACTGAGCCATCAAAGGCCGAGAGCATTGTCACGGAGCTGCCATAGGGATGGACATTCAGCTGCTGCAGGATGTAACTGCAAAGGGAGAAGGTGTTATAGACAGATTTAAATGGATCTTCTGCTAAACTCACGCGACATAGTCCACAATGGAGCTGTACTGCCACGAGGTGTCCAAGAAGATGTACAGATTTGTCATGGGGGTAATAATGTCGGTCAACTCCTGGTTGGTGCTGGCCGAGCAGGACACATCGTTCAATGATTGCGCTGTAAGAGGGAGACGGCAAAAGAGAGAGAGAAAGAGGGGGCAGTTCCATGTGAGAGCGGGACAATGCAAGATAGAGACGAAGGAAGCATGAAGTAGAGAGAGGCATATAGACAGGTATATGTGTGAATCAGAGTAAGTTGCCCCAAGTGGTTCCAGGTGATGCATTTCGATAATATTGATGGGGTTTACTTACGCACATAGGTCACCAGGGAGAGGGCGGCGGTGTTGGCGAAGTTGGCAATCGTCTGTGGGTTGAGGGTGACCCGCAGCTGCATCTCACGATCGAGAACCTGGGGCAAAGGCGCTGACTTGACCCTGCATCTCCTGAATGGGCGCCACGACGGGGAACTGTTGCTGCCGACTGCAGGCTTGAATGCCGGTGCCCAACACACCCGTTGTGGAGTAGTACATGCGCAGCAGCTGCGACAGCTTCATTCCGGAGGCCTGTGTCTTCCACTGGGCCACGTTCTTGGCGATGATCAGCCCATCGAGTCCACCACGGATCTCCGCGTCGGTTGCCTCCAGATTATTGCGCTGCGAGAGGAAGTACCAGTGGGGCAGTACCGTGTCATTCCAGCCACCGGTGGCACCCACCGATGCCACATTGTTGGGCGTCACTGGCACCTGGACGAGCGTCACCTCGGCGAGATCCCCGCCAAGAGTGGCTGCCCAACGATTGTCAACGGCGGACGCGGTCGTCTGGGACTGAGTGCGACCACGTCGCTGGGTGGCCAGTGAGAGAAGCGTGCTCAGAGGAACCGTTTGCTGCTGCAGTCCCGTGGCCACGCCCGCAATCAAAGCTCCCGCCGAGACGGTGCCCCAAGGGGTGCGCACGACTCCGTCCTCCACGGGACATTGGCTGTTGCCCTCTGGCACTGCATAGGCCCAATCATTGTCGTAGTCCAGTTCTCCCTGCACGTAGTTCGATCCCGATCGCTGACGCTTCGTGGGACGTTCGTCCAGCCATTCCGCATCGCCAAGGAAGTTATTACTGGAGTCCTTCTTGGGGGAGCGGGGCAGGCGCATGGCGCGATACTGCGAGAGCTGGCCACACACGGTGTTCTCATCTCCCCTCAGCCTGGTATCGAAGGTGCTCGACATCATGAAGTGCAGGGAGCAGCGTTCCGTGCTGGTCAGCGAGCTGTTCGGGAAGTTGTTGGCATTTCCCGGCAGCAGACGGGAGAGGAGAATGCGCAGCTTGGGGAACTGAAATCCTGTGGGACTGAAGGGAATCACTCCGGCGATGGGCGTGACGCCGGCAGCCCGCCTAATGCCGTCCTGGCGGAACCGATGCAGCAGAGCCACCGAGATCTGTCTAATGTCCATCTGGTATCCGGTTGCCGCATAGCTCAGCTCGACCTTCTCAATCAGGGAGATGAGTGTGTCCATGTTGGCGGGCAGGCGGTTGTCCCGATTCATGAAGTAGGACGTGTTGTAGCATTCTATCAGCGAGGGCGGTATGTTAAGTTGTGCGTTCTCCTGTGCCTCCACCGAGCCGATCGCGAGGATCAAGCCCAGACAAAGGCAGGCAGCGGCCGCCTTCACTTGTGGTGCAATTCGCATGCCGTTGCTCTTTGGTGTCGTTTGTGGTTGTGTGTTGGATCGTTAAATGGAAACTGAAATCAGAGAAATATATCTCATACTTTAATATACCTTCGGGCAGGTTAGTGCTACGCTCCCCCTTCCCCCTTGTCCAATTCAACAACGTTAGTTACAACACTCTTCCTCACTTATCAAACTGGCCCTGGCCCAAAAAAAATAAAGAAATACCCAAGGCATTGAGTCAGCATCGACATGGCTTACAGCTGTCCACTCACTAACGCCCCACTGATAAGGCCCTAACCATTAACCATTAACCATTGTATCCACTGCTTCTACAGTACAGTTTCTTATCAATCCCCCAACAATTATTCGTGTTTGATTTACGCGCATGTGTAAACTTTGTTATCCTTATCGCTAGACAAATATCAAAACAAGTCCACAACAGGTTGGGCTTTCAGATGTCTCTTAAGGTAGGTGCAAGTGCAAACATACATACATTGATCTGATAATTTCTAAATGAGTAAATTCATTAAAATCGTTTTGATACGCCGCTTTTTGTTGGGACAGGTGTTACGAATGGAGATCGGTTGAAATATTGATGTCCTATCAAACTATTCTGTTTCAAATTTCATAGAAAAGTTAACATTTTTAGTAGTTCCATTCAATTTTTAATAGAAATAAAAAGATGATATCCAAAAATGGATAAAAGATTGAACAAAAAGTACACTTAAGTATAGTTGAAGATATTTTAAGATAATGTTCGTTTATCAATATCTATCGGTAGTGTGTCACTTCCGGTTTGAATTTGTAGTTTACAACTCTTTGTCAACTTTCTTGTAAGCAGCTTTCGTAAAGCTCTTTCAACCAATCCTCAGGTGGACGGAAGCTGATGTCATTTTTGGAACACTCATGGACTTATCAAATGAAATTTAGGTTCATATAATAAGAGACCTGTAAGCGCATGAGTCAAGTTGCCTTGATATGCCATATACTTCAAACTTGCAATATTGGTTATCCATTATTATCAGTTTCACAAAGAATTTGTTCAAATTCTTAGTTTTCCCCCTCTCTCTCACTATAAATAGTTAGTAGATTGGCGCGGACACTACACAATACCGTTAGCTGGAGAGCTTTGCGGAAAACTTATTGCCCAACCATAAAAGCACAAAATACCGATAATGTTGGATGAGTCAGATAAAATACAGTAGATGTCCCTTTTAGTCGAGACAGTTATATACACTATACATATATTGTCTTGAAACTATGCACTACACTACACTGCGATTTTGCGCGATGCGATAAGATAAAAATTTAATTGTTTAAGCACAGTTAGTTGTGAACTTTTTAAATAATTTAACACTGTTTTAAATTGGGGCGTTAACCGCTCGTGTAGACTTTTTATGTAGAGTTTACTTCACTCTGATATAACTTAGAATCTCCTTTTTAAAAATTGTTTAAAACACATTATATTCATCAATGGCAGTTGATTGTTATCTTAATCAATGACAAATCCATTGACAGCTCATCTTTTATAATATTTTTTTTCAAAAACCGTTGATGTTTTTTCCGCATTACCTTCTTCCACTTGCTAAACTATTCGTACTGATTGTTCGTTATTTGGACACACAGGTGCCTCACCTAAGTTGGTGCCGAGTTGCGTCGAGTTTTGTAATCTCGTCAACCTGCTTATCAGTCCCCAATACCAACAGACCTGATAAGATATTAAATATCTGGAACTGGGTGAATAATACTCTACACCGCCCCAACATTGTGCAAATCAAAATCGTAACAAAATCTAACCTTTATCAGTCTACACAAGTTAAAATCTTTTAAATGATCCTGCAAAACTGAAATAAAGGAAATATATTTTTACACCAAAATTAAACAAATAATAATAAAGCTTTTAAAATATTGCAGGTTCCCAAAACACGGTAGCAAAACCATTAGTCACAGAAAAAGCTAAATTTCCATATTTGTTTTTGGTTTCTCAAACAGCAGCTTTTTTTGGTATTTCGCTATTTTTGAAGCTAAAATTTCAATAATTTCATACGAGCTTTTTATAAAATCTTTTGTAGAATTTTTTACATTTTATTTAGTATTAATATACTCCTCGCGAAGGGTGACGAAGGCCAAGCATTCTTTAAAATGAACTTTCTTATTTTATCTAATTTATAGTTGAATTATCATTGTTAAATTATTGCTAAAAAATAAAAAAAATGCACATTTAAATTTCTCGCCTGCGTTCAAGTGTATCGATACTTTGGAGAAAGTTGCATGCGATTTAAGGGCTGCATTCAAGGTTGCCACACGGTTGTGCCAAAGCTGCCATATAGTGACAATTAGAATAATTTCTCTCTCGCTCTTAACTTTTTGATTCTGTCTTATAAAATATCGATGGAAAATTGGTCCCATGTCATTTCTCTAATGAAATTAATTATTTTCAAAAAATTAATCAAAAACTAATGGAGTTAAAAAGGATTTGAAGTTATCCGTGGAACCTGAAGGACTCCTTGTTTTGTTTTGCCAAGCTTAGCCAGGGCTGCCACATGATTTTTTATCGACCAACCGCGAAATGAACGATTTAGTTCATGATTGACTGAATATGTTCATTTGTTCATTTAGATAGCCCGTTCATTTGAACTTTTTCAGAACGAAACGACAAATGTAAATAAAAAATACATCTTTTTGTTAAGCAGTTGATTAAAGTATTAATAAATTGCAGGGGCAAGCACAGGACTGCACAACAGGATGCCATTTTCGTGGCGTTCATGGAGAGGCATCCGATAATAGCCAAGAACTACTACAAGGGCGACAAATTGGCCAGCGAGGCCGCTTGGCGAAGATTGAGCCGAGAACTGAACAGTGTGGGGCCTCCAGTTAAAGAAGCCAGTGAATGGAAGCGAGTAAGTCGAACATTTCATTCGTTGGAATGCATTGAAGTGCAAATGCATGAGTTCTTAAAGGTGTGGAAGGACTGGAAGAACTGCATTCGCAAGAAGATAGCGAACAACAGGCTGGAACCGAACGCCACGGGCAAAAGTTCTTTGTATCAGGACACGCTGACGCCCTTGGAGGATGCAGTGGCGACAATCACCGATCTGTATGAAATGGCAGACGTCATGGTGGAGTCACAACCCACCACGAAGGCCAAGGCAAACACAAATATGCGCTTGCGGGACATCAAACCAGATCACGACGAGGAAGCATCCGAAAATGGTATTTAATAGTGATGCTGATTATTTACTTTTAATTTTATTTAATATTAATTTATTTACTTAGATGAAGATGCTGACGGGGATCACGAGGAGGAGGAGGAAGAGGACGACGGGGAGGAGTCGGGCGAATCAATCAGAGTACGCGATGTCGGAGTTAAAGTGGAGCAACAGTTGCATCAACATTCCACAGCCAAAAAACGAAGGTTAGAACACGATCTCAATCTCAATGGGTCTCAATTTCTGGGGGAGAGCACAGGCACAGTACTCATGGACATAGCCAAGGAGCTGCGCGACCTGAACAGACAGACTAGATTAAATGCGCAGCGCACTGAGGCCAACACAGAGGCATTGCTGGCCATGGGCACACAGATCTCCGATCTGATGCAACAGCAGTTGAAAGAGCGCAAACGTCTCAATGCAATCATGGAGAAGTTTGTGCTTAAAATGGAAACAACCGATTAACGTAGAATGATCTTTAATTCAACTCAACAAATAAGATAAATTGTAAGGGACTATGCTCAACAAAAGAATCATACTTTGTGAATGTAGAAAGAATATTAATGTATTTGAAAACATATTGTGCAATCCATTAAAGTCATCAGTAAATTAAAGCGTACGATTAACTGATTGATATATGTTGGGGATTTCCACTTTATTAGCATTTTCTTTATTTTTTTTTAAATTTATATCTTGAGAAATATCTGGGAATTATTATTATTATTATTTTGTTTACATTAACACTAATTTTGATTTTAATTTACCTATTTTAGGTGCAGTATGAATTACACAAAGTTGTTTTGTTCCGAATCGGACAACAGCGAAGAATCTAACGAAGATTTACCTTATAATAAGCATAGTAACAACCATCAAATAAGTAAGAAAACTCAACTAATTATTATTTTAATTTATTAAGTAATATTTGTAATAATTTCAGGTATTTTAAGTACACTTAAACAGATGATCGAGCTGCAAAAACTTGCAAATGATAAAATTGAGCAGCTGACCACAAAAGTTGATCAACAAACTGCGGAGCTGACGAAGCTCAGGTCGGAAGTGGCTTTGATGAATGCAAGAGCTGGTGGAGATATCCGAAAAACAAAGGAAATACTGCCGATGGAGCCTTTCAGAACCATGCAGGATCTCCGTAATTTTGAGAGATCTCTTAAGGATAACAAGGTCTTTAAGGATTTTGTAAGCAATCTTATTTGTTAGTTGCGTATACCTAAATTAAATACAATATTATATACAGGTAGCCGAACTTCTCCTATCGGCTGAGAAAACTTACGACAAGTTTATTCGCTCGTCCTGGCGCTCCCTTATGATAGATGAGCTCGCCAGGCAATGTTCCTGGCGTGGCACAGAGTCCAAGAATAGTGTGCGAGGATTATACATTACCTTAGGTATTCGAAGTAAGTAGTATTTTCAAATAATTGAATCAATATTAATGAATTTCTTATGTTACAGCGGCATTCAAACAAAAGTTTGCGTTGGAGGACTCAGATTTTGACAATACAACAAAAAAGTTCTTTCAATATGCGCAGGACAGACTGTTAAAGGCGACTTCAAGAAAATATAAAGTTTAGTTAAAGGATTTAATTTTTTATTTTACATCTTACTTTGATTACCTTTATTTCTTATTGTTAGTCATCTGCATGAATTTCTCTAAGAATTTTCTTTTTTAATTAGAATTAGAACTCACAACATTCATTAAATGGATCATCTTTAAATTGTAAAACAATTGAATTTTTATTTAAATAGCGCGCCATGTTCTTAATTGTGGCGGTCGGGCGAAAAGCTCTGGTTTCGATTGTGCTGTCGAAGGAACACCTCTGATGCGAATTTAAGCAATCGATTAATTGTAGTAGGCTATCGATAGTTGAACGCTGCAAACAGCTGTCACGTCTCATCGATAGCTGCAAAACAGCGCCAAAAAGTGTGGCGAAGTTATTTTTAAATTAAAAATAAGTTTTAATCTGTTTTAGAAGCTTATAATAAACAATGGACAACATGTCTGGTAAACTGGACGTTAGGGTCTGCAAACTTGGTGAAAAGAGCCAAATCGAGGAACTGCGTGAGCTGATAAGGAACACCAGCATCAAGGAAGCAAGTGGCGTCACTTTCTTTGAATATTCTGTAGCATTTCACAAGTTCTGTTAATGCACCATTTTAGTTGACAACAACACTCAAAGCCAAGCTGTCGAGGAGTGACTGCATCAACTTTTGGAACTACCTATTGCTGGCCTGCGACACGAACAATGCGGAGACGCGGGAGAAACGTTTCGCCTGCGTGCGCTGCTTCCTGGACGGACTGCGCACCGTCGAGATGAGCTACAAGCTGAGCGTCGACTTGATTACGCGTCTGCACCAGGACTTGTCCACCTACTCGTCGGACGAGCTGAACTGGATGCTGGAGCACTGCGTGGACGACATGCGTGCCGGAGACGCCAAGTGTGTGGCATGGAAGGATTTGCTGCCGGAAACTCTGCTAGTGTTGGTTGCCAAGCCGCGGCTCGTCATCAACGGCATCGCCATGGCTGGCAACGAGCTCAGGGATAGCACTGTTCGCAATCTTTGTACCATGCGTTGGCCCACCACAATCCTGACGCCCATTGCCGATATGTTCATGTATGTGTTTAGTGGAAGAATACTCCTGGAAGCCCATTAATCTGTAATCTTCATGGAACTCCTTTTAGCATGCTGAAGTTAAGCAACGCCGAGCGAGTGACGGTGCTGAATAAGTTCTCGGGTGCTCTGCAGGAACTGTCGCCCATGGAGCTGCCTGCTCTGTGCTACCAACTCTTCTCCATGTGCAACAGCGCGGCACAACTCATCATTCCCTTGCTGGCACTGGAGAAGTACTTTCATCGGAACTACTACAAGCGTGTGTTCTCCGACATGTGCAGCAATTCCACAGATTTTGACAGCATTGGTACGCACTATAATCCAATCTCCGTTGGTTTCTTTGATTGAATTATTGGCTTTTGCAGATGCCTACTCGGACAAGGAGCTGCGCGAGGCGGAGGAGACGGTTCTGCATCATTTAAACTACTGCACCATGTATCTACTAAGCGAGCAGCATGTGGCCATAATGCTGAGAGTAAGAGATTGGAATTGAATTTAGACTTTTAAACAGCTCTCTCTTCAATTGCAGAACTTTCTCCATATGCCCGATGCTATACTGACACCATTCATGCTCAGCGCAATCATCTCGATGACAGCTGTGAATCGTGATCCGGAGTCTGCGCGCTCCTCCAGCTGCATTCTGCTTCCCTTTCTGCGCAACGTTATCAAGCACAACGAGGACGAACGAACCTTGGCGGACTATTCGGTTTGGTGTCGCGATACACTCCAGCGTCAGCCTGTGGATCTGCTGCAGGTTTTCACAGTGCTCATCGACCAGAACAAAGACGGCAAGGATGTCATTACTCCGGGCTTAGTCAACTTGGCCTTTACGCTGCTCAAAGCACACAATTCGCCCAAACTGAACACGATGGCGATTACCTTTCTGACCAAGTTCATACGCAGGCGATTCATGTTTGGACAGGGCATTATTAAGCGCATTGCGGAGTGGATGGTCGTGGATCAGGAGCAGAATCAATTCTCCGGTAAGTAGTTTCCATCAATCTCATGTAATCTGTAGTATTAAATGTTTTTATTGCAGAGTGTCTTACCATGCTGAGCGTGGCGGACACTTACACAGTCTCCGAGTGTCTGGAGACCATCACAACGGTCATGGAGGACTTTCTGTGGGTGCGTTTCTCCCTTTACTTCTCTCTCTTCATTTGACTTCATTTGGCTTTGTTGCTTTTCAGCTACCTGGCGAGCAATCCATGCGCATGATGAACTTCATCCTGCCCCTGCTCAAACTCTCGAATCGTGTGCGTGATGCTTTGATCGATGTGCTCCGCAAAGCTATGACCAAGTGAGCTTAATCTATCACTAGCTAATAGATCTATTCTTATTGAACCTCTTGGTTTGCTTAGAGACTTTCGGACACGTCGCATGGCCATCTTTGGCTTCTGTATGATCCTCAAGCAGTTGAACAATAGCAATTCAGTGCGCCAATCGCAGAATGCCAGCAGCTTCTGCACGCAGCACAACATCTCTGGCTACTCGATGATGACACAGAGCTCCTTGGGCAATCGCAGCAATCCACAGCGCAATTTCGATATGCTCACGTTGGAGATTATTGGAATCCTGCGCAGCTGCTTCGACCAACAACTGGACATACGTCGTACCCTATACGAGAGTGAGTAGAGATTCTGATTAAAAATGCCCAAAGATTAATACCTGCTTCTTCTCAGATCTTCAGCGTGCAGTTGAGCTGAATGCCAAGTTGGTGCCTCATGTGCTACAGTTTGTGGACTTTCATTTGCGCAGCTTTTTCGATACGCCGCCGGCTGACGAAGTGGGCGACGATCTGGATACACGTTTTGCCATTAACTACGACCAGCTGCTTGGCTCCAAGGAAGAGCAAGTGGAGTTGAAGGATAATCTGGGCTGCCTGGTGCAGTTTGTATCCCATTGCCTGACAGTTTTTGAGCGCGCTCCTTCAGGATGCGATGTGCGTGAGATGCAGCGACTGCTGACACTGTGTACCCAACGATTGGTGGCCAACAGATTACACCTGGAGGATACTGTGAGTTGCATTTAATATGGGTCAGGATTTCTTCTTACTCCTTTCTTAGTCTCCACCAGCTACACATATGAAATGCGCACGCATTCAGCAGGAGCTGAACCTTATCGAGGGTCTGATCTCGCACTCCATACTCTGCTCGAAACCGAACAACGATGTCATTAAGCAGATTCTACCGCTCTTCAAGCAGCATCAGAAATTGCTAAAGGCTCTTCACAGCTTGGCAGACTCCTCGAAGAAAACCCAAAAGCATTCCAAGCAGTCAGCGACCAATGACTCCACTGTCAACGTCAATGTCAATGTCAGCGTGACGACAGCCAAGCTTAAGCAAATGTGCACACAGCCAGAGAACATTTGGGATCTGTCCATACTGGAAAAGCTGCTCCATTTGCTACATGAGTGAGTGATGCTAGCATACACAATTATTCTCAATTTTTAAACCCACTCTCATTCCTTTCAGCGACCTCGTTCCGTTTGCATCCGCCGACAACACAACGCAACTGCGAAGCTACGAGCCGCTGGTTCGTTACGTGCTAGAGATTACTGCCCAGAAGGTGCATGCCATCCGCGAAGAGCCGGACTACAAACAGTTGTCCTACAGCAAGCGAACCTTGAAACTGGTCACAGATATCACCAAGGTAATCTACGAGCGTTGCATTCGTCGTCTGCCGGATCTGTGGCGAGACTTTGATCTGGAGAGTGCCTCTCTGGCTGCCAAATGTTTCATGGAATGCGTGCGAACAGCACATGAAACTTACTCAAAACGTTTTAAGGAGTTTGTCAAGGGATTTGGTAGGATTACATATTCTAGTCTTCTCATACGTATATTAAAACATCTTCTTTTCACTCTGCACAGATATGGCCACTATAAACAAAAGCAAGGAGGTGACATATGTGTTACAGGGTGTGCTTGACCAGTACATGAAGGAGGATGCCAGCAACAATGACTCTGCGGAGGCTCTAAGCGACGATAGACATGGCGCCAAGTTGCCTGTTTTCCTCCTGGAGGCGTTAGAGATTCTGTACGATCACATTGGGTATGGAGAGCGGGCTGCCATCGATTCGTACACTTGGCTGCTGGAATTCTGTCAAACCTGGGAGCTGCGTAACCCAGCAATGGGTATCTTGCATCGTATTTTATTTGCCCAGCGTCAGAAGACACACTCGGGCCCATTCTTCGATGCCATAGCCAGGCAACTGGGCCAAGTGCTGGGCACACAGAATGATGACAATGAGAATCCACAGTCAAATTATGGTCTCAAGACTCTGGATATGAACACAACGGGAAGCTGCCTACAATAC
Source organism: Drosophila subquinaria (assembly GCA_037043405.1). Lineage (NCBI taxonomy): Eukaryota > Metazoa > Arthropoda > Insecta > Diptera > Drosophilidae > Drosophila > Drosophila subquinaria. The sequence goes on along the minus strand of JBAMBL010000498.1, from coordinate 664,167 downwards.
ATGTCCGCTGTCGTGCAGAAGCAGCTGGAGGATGTGGATTACTTTATCATCAAGGCCAACAATTTGAAGTACAAATGCAGCATTGTTCCAGAGTCCGATCGACTCTACTATCGTGGCAATCTAGAGACATTGGAAGGCTCCATTTGCACCCAGCTGATTCTGATAACTCGCATACTCTTGGAGCTTACAAACGTATGCATTCCCCTGGGCAGCCACATGGATGGTCTAATGAAGCTACTGATACAACTGTATACGTGTCTCAAGAATCTGGCTAGACACTATTTGGTCGGCTACACGGCAGATGCCAGCAGTGGCAAGAGCATCAAGTAAGTTAAGCTTGCAAATATTAGACCTACCAATCCTTACTCATATCTTTTATTTCCTCTGCCAGGTTTCAACAGCTGCTGAAGAACGTAGGCAAACCACTTCCAGCCAACATCTATCAGCTGATTTCATACGTGGAGTATAACATACTAGATGATCAGTCCAAGGAGCCGGCAACGAAGCGCAAGCCGCAGGCGGAGCGTGCCAAGGTATTGCGGGAGACGCGTCTGATTCCCAAGGTTATACTGGCCATTGAGAACTTCAACAAGCACATTATACTGCTCTCCAAGAAGGCCAAAACGAATGATCGTCTGGCGAACTATCTGCACTTTGGTGCTGTGCGCGACTTTAACATCAAATCGGGTGACCTGAAAGCCGTCATCGAGCGCACGTATTCGCACAGCAGTCAGATTGAGGTGTCTGATAGCAATATAGAGGCAGTGGAGGAGGAGGAAGAGGAGGAACAGCAGCAAGAGCAACAGAAGCCCGACAGCGACGACGAACGAAGCAGCGTTGGATACCCCATTAATGATGATGATGATGATGAGGAGGAGGAGCAGCAGCCGCCGCCGCCGTCCAAGAAGAAACAGGAAACCACTCGCAAAGCCCAGCGACGTCGACGCGCTCCCAGCAACGATGCGGAGGAATCTCAGCCCAAGCGTAGGCGTGGACGAATGGCCAAGAAATAAGAGAGGCTTCTCTGCTCAATCATTGGTGTGGATGGCGGATGGGGGTTGAGTGTGGGCATATTTGAGGGCAATAGCAACGCGTGTACCTGCATCATCAACATCGTCGTCATTCGTTGGCAAATCCATTTAAGTTTTTAACTTGTGTTTTTATGTACTTTTGCGCAAATTTGATGCCCGCACGCAATAGAGCAACTGCCTCTCCCATCCATCCCGCCTTTCTCTGCATCTCTCACATGGCGAGTGGCCGACCCATCATTTTATTGCACTTGAAAACTTAATTAGGCCAAAATGCGGTGTGAACGCCTATTTCTGTCTCTGTTCTTTTTTTGTACTCTGTATCAAGCTGTGCGAGATTTTTATTACATGCATCAAATGTAATTTGTTACCAAATTTGATGTGTTTCTATCTTCTTCAAAACGGCATAAATAAAAGAAAACTTCCAGAACGGGGCTGGGGAAGTTGTTCGGGGGGTTGGTCAACTGGTGTTCCTGATGGCCTGCCAACTGTATTCTGGATTTTTTTTTTCACTAGAGAGTCATCATTTAAATGCGTGGCAGGTTTTATCGTTGAGGTAACTTTTAAGTTTTGCCTCGTATCCAGCTGAAAGCTACCTTCAAATTAAAGGGCGTCTAGTTAAACTACTGCTTGTTGGATTAGTTTTCTGGCTTGTTGGTTGCTATTCAACCCCCTGTCTTCTTGCCTCGTGGCAGCACTGGGTGTCAAGGGTCAGCGCGCTTCAGTGCAGCGCCAAGAGGCGTGAATACATTTTGTAATAATTGTGGTTGATTCGTCCAAAAATGTTGCCTTTTGTCATCGAAATTTATTGAAAACAATTGATTTGCTTTGTTGCAGTTTCAATCAATGATGCAGATGCATTTATTCAGTTGCTTAACTTTAAATTGTTGAAATCGTTTCAATAGTTAAATATAATAGGTACTTTGTCCCAAAAAAATATATTATTTTTTTATATGCTGACTCGTCTTACATATGAGTCTGGAACATCTATTATTCTTCCATCTGAAGTTGCAGAATCTTTCATGCTTCTCTAGTTAGAAATTAAGTATTTTCCTTACTGCTTCAGCTTTCTCTCTTAAAAATAGTTCTTGCTATTCTTAAATTTTTATTTTATTGTTGTGGATATTTTCTTTTATTATTATTTGTTGTCTTTTTATTCTAGAATCTAGATTACCTCATCTTGAGTTTCCCCCTAGACTACCCCCCATAATTTTTAGCGCTGTATTTGCTTCGTTAGCATAGACAAAATTTGCATTAAGAAACATAAATATTTTGTGGTTCTCTTTTGTTGTTTCTGTTATTTTTCTATATTTTTGTGCATTTTTAACAAGTTTAGCGCCAGGGCAAGTGTTTGATTTTCAATTGCGACAAGTGTGGGAGGAAGGTTTCCAAATTTAATATTCAAATTGTCTCAGTTGATTTGCTTGCATTTATTATTAAGCATTACAGGCGTGATTCAAGCTTTGTTTTAATTCACTTAAAACTACATAAATTTAACTTTACATGCAGGCCGCGCAGCTCACGTGCCTCAGGGCCGGCTGTGCGTTTCCAATAGATACAAAGATACAAATGTATTTACAGCCGCTCCAACGCTCGTCAAAGCGACGACGACGGTCCAACAGTTTAGCTCACGATGCGACATTTAATTCAATCAAAAGACGAGCGGGCAACTTGACGAATCTTTAGTCGATCACTCGAGCGCAACGACAACGGTTCGGTGTTTAAGCTTCAAATCAAGATACTCGTCAATCTACAAAAGTAGATCGTAGTTCGGTTAATCGCGCTCCTTCAGCTTAATTCGTGCGAGTGCTAGGGGTGAATGCAACATCAAGATGTTTGCTAATTGCTACTGCAAAGTGTTGCAACTGTTGCTGCTGCTGCTGGCAATGTGCCACTGGAGCAACGCCAGATTGCGTAAGTATTTGCAATAGGGAAATAGGTGGGTGGGGGAAATCCAGCGATCTGAAGGTCGATTGTATCACTCGGCCATCAATCCATCAATCACACAGCTTTAATTAGGCTAGGCAAGAAAATTAAACTATAAAATTTAACTAATTGGTGTAAAAATCGATCGAAATCTCGACAACTTGATTTTCGCGGAAGCGATTTTCAAGAATCTTAACTGGCTTCAATTAAATCGATTTTCATGAAAAATCGACAACTCACTGAAGTTTGCTTATCGTAGTTCATTTGCAGAGCAAAGTTCAGTTAATTATTCCAGGAGCTAAAATAATGTGAAAGCTGAAGATTTAATATTTGGAATTTTCGAAAATACTATGTTAAGGGAAGGCAAAGTAAAGTTGCTTGAAAATCGAAAATCTTAAGGCCAAAAATGATTTGAAAGAAATTAATTAAATTTAAATTCATGAATTTTCAAATGAAATTCGGGTTGAACATATTTTCAGTTTTCACCTCAAAGTTGTTGTTCATTTCATGATGTTATGGTTAGATCCTCAGCTAAATGGATTTTACTAAAAAGACTTTTACTTGGAAAGCATAAATATTAAGTTAATATTGCATAGTCAAATCTATAGTTTATTGGTTGGTTAATCACTACACTCCCAACTTATAGCCAAGTTACCTCTGCCATCAAAAGGGCCACTGACCTGAGCCAAGTCGCAGCAACTATTTCAAAAAACGCTGTTGCGCATATTAATTATGCTCGTCGAGACGTTGAAGGTTGATCAAAATCAAATAAATAAATAAATAAACCCCACAAATATGAGTATATTCTTACTTACATACTAAATGTGAGTCAGTAGTGACCGCTTTGAATAATTGCAAGCACAGCAAACGAAGCTTTTGAAGGCGTCACGTTCTTGGTCAAGGTCAACGAATGCTAGACCCAATATTTGACTGTCTCAGCAACTTCCCTTATTTGTCTATCCATCTATCCATTCCATCTGCAGCGTCCAGCATAACGCCCTGTGCACGTGATGATCCTCAACTGGAGCGATGTATTATAAATGCCGTGTATCAGGTGAAGCCTCTGTTGGTGCATGGCGATCTGGGGGATGGATATCGAACGCCACCGCTGGAGCCTCTGCAGCTGGACGACATCGAGCTCGGGGGCAGCAGTCAGTTCCAGGCCGTCTTCATGGATCTGGTGGCCAGAGGGGGCAGTAATTTTACCATCGATCGCATAATGTAGGTAGCAACTGTAATTACAGTTTTAAAAGCACTGCTACAATGTCTTCAACAATCGACAGCGCCAAGCCGGAGGATATCTCCTATGATCTGTGGATAACTCTGCCCCGCATCCAGTTCAGTGGCAGGTACTTTATGCGTCTGAATTTGTTGCTGATCGATATTCAGGGCAAGGGCACTATGCGTGGATATTGCGGTTTGTATGATCTCGATTCCTGACTCAGCCCAATTCCTGATCCTTAAATTTAACCCACAGAAAGCGCAAAGGCGGCGGTGAAGATGCGGGGCACTCGTTATCTGCGAAACGGCCTGGAGTACGTCAAGTTCACCAAGATGACAATGCGCATTCAGTTCAAGGACTTTAAGCTGCAGCTCGACAATCTCTTCAACGGCAACGGCGTGCTCGGAGAGGCGGGCAATGCTCTCATCAATGACAACCAGGATCTGTACTTGAACGAGATTGTGCCGGGCCTGGAGCGTGGTCTCTCCAAGAAGTTTCTCGCCGTTGCCAACGAGATTTTGGCATCGGCCACCTTTGATGAAATGTTTCCCCCGAGTCGCACTATTGTCAACCCCATTGCATTTCCAAGGCCAACAGTCGGCTCTGGTCCAGGTCCAGGTCCAGCCATCTTTGAGCCAACTTATGCCTCGCGTAATCCGGTGGGTGGAATTTTGGATCAGCTGCCACCAAGAAATCACAACAACAACAACAACCACAATCACAACCAGAGACCCAAATTGCCAACCAACAATCCTGCGGGCGGCATTTTTGGCGAATCGTTGCCAGGTGGAGGCATCATAGATCCCAGATTAAACCTGGGTAGTTAGGTTATTGTAAATACACTGTTTTCCATTTATTATCAAGCTGCTGCTGGATTTTACTTTCTCAGCAATTTCACAAAAAGTGGAAATGGTTGGTAAAGTGAAATTCAGTACGGGCTTGCAATAAAATTATTGTTATAAAGTTTTTAACTATACATACACAGAAAACTTTTTGGGATTCCGGGATAAATTCAATCCTAAAAGGTGTCAATAGTTTGAAAATATTGGAATTGCTTAAGTCGAATACAAAATACTTGATTTAATTACGATTTTTATTTTTTTTATTATTTTGTTTTTCGGAGCTCTTAGAATTTTTTCAGTGAAATCAAATGATTTTGACTTTTCTTTTTGACATTTTCAATGCTTGGTGGTTATTTTGTCAGCCATTTATTAACAATAATAATATTCTGAATGCATACTGGAAAAATACATGCTAAAATTTAGAGTTTTAAACTTACATTTTAGAATAATTTTCTATATTTTCGATAGAAAGGGATATTGTTGCTGGATTCATTAATTACCTTCTCTCATCTTAATGGATCGAACTACTTAAGTGACAGACTCTGAGCCAGAAACTGATGGTGCCACACACCTGAATCCTGAGTACTGTATACGAGTACAGTTACAGTTGCCTTCTCATCCGAGCGCTAATTTGGCTAAGAGCGCTTAATGTCTTACTCCATTTGCTGGCTCCCGAATTGAGGAGCTTGGCAAACTTTTTAATCCACCACAAGCTCAGGACAGTTTTGCATATTAAGCGCAAAGTTTGCGACACCAGGGGGACACTTTAAGGACGAACATACACATACAGTTATACCTCTGCATTTTACACCTGTTCAATGTGGCAAAAAGGACACGTGCCTCACGTTGCTGCTGCTCCTTTCTCTTCTGTGTGCTGGCTGTGATTAATCACCGACTGCGACAAAGATGAATTCACAAAGATTTGGTGCGCTGTAAAGTTTTTACTTTCGCCTTGACAGTTAATTGTGTTAGATGTAGATGGACTTCTTCTAGTTCGACTTTGGAGTCGGACCAGGATTTGAATTTGGACTTGACAACAACAAAAAAAGTGTTGGGCGTCGCTAATTAAATTCATGCGAGGAAGAGGCCAAAAAAAAGCGATAGAAGGAAGCATTATCGACTTTTAGGCGCTGAATGAATTTCAAATGAAAATGTTTTTGATGTAAACACTGGAAGGTTGAGACAACCTTCTGGTCCTTATGCTGCTTGCCAGCTAAAACGCAAAAGGAAACCCTTGGCAACATCTTTGACCAATCCCATTGGCAATGGCGCTTTCGCTGTCGCTGGCAAAGTGTCGCCGACATTAATTTCATTTATTAATTTTTAACTACGCCCGCGCACGAAAATAAAAGCAACTTGATAAATGGGAGACCCGAAATCTTTCGCGTGGCACATTTTGTTTTCCTTTGTGCCACTTCTTCCACATTTTGGCAGGCGCTTCCTTTTTCCTTTCTTTTTTTTTCACTTGGACAGCATTTCTCGCTTCTCCTTTGTTGATGTTGTTGTTGTTGTTGCTGCTGTTGTTAATTTTTTTTAATTCTTTGCTTTTCACTTGAAAGGCGCTTGAAAAACGTGAAGAGATGCGCCGCGGTCCGCTAATGTCCTTTCTTTTATCATTAAGTAGACAGCATCGGCGACTTGGGGTTGCTGCTGATGCTGATGTTGCTCCTGCTCCTGCTCCTTGTGCTGGTCCTGGGCGTGGCAAACTGGCATTGTCCTGGGGTTGGAGCCAAGCTTCTTTCTGTACAGGTATTTACGGCCATTAGCGAAAAACGGACGCGCTGTCGGCTTAAAGTTCTAAGGTTGCGCCGATGGAACAAAGTAGATAACGATACAAATATATATATGTATGTATGTATAAAAAAACAACTGTAAGTATTATGTACTTTTTTTTTTAAATACTTTTATAATACGCAATACCTTTGAGCTCAAATTGAAATGTTAATAATTAATAAATGCTGGCCGAACAATTAAAATTAAAAATGCATGTGTTTGCCAAATTGCTGCAAAAAAGATACTGATAAAATACTAGATTAAATACCAAAAGTATACTAAAAGCTGCCATCGATTTCATAACAATCTACAATTTGTAATGTTATTATTAAAGTAAATGTTTATGACATTCTCTGTTGTGCCATGCCTAATGCATTGGGACACCACTGTCATCATACTACAGTCGAGGCTTACATCTTTCCTGATTCATTCATTCGAGAAGCACTTAAATCAAGTATACACAAACACAAATATTGTTGTGTTTGTCAAAAATACTGAACACTATTTAAACATATTTGTGATATAACTTATATTATAGACTGAAGTTTTTATTAAAAAATAACATTAAATAAATTAGTTCAGTCCGTTAAATATTATTTCAATAAGTGAATTGCTATTAAGATATCCAAGATGAACACCTGTGTCAAGCGTTACTTCTGCCCCAATAAACCAGTTAAGAGCACGGGATGTCGCTCTACCTTCTATTATCCCAAAGGAGGCTCCTATTCGGGCTACTGGCTAGACAACCAGAACCATGGCTGGGGAGTAAAAACAACTGCGGAACGCGATGCGAGCTACTATGCTGGGAAGAAGGAGCCGCAGGGACAGCTCTCTACAAGGGCATGTGGAGGGCGGGGAAGCGACATGGCTGTGGATCGATGATACGGAAACGGGGCACGGATCTGCAGACGATCTATTCGGGCGAGTGGAGCGATGACATGAAGTGTGGCCAGGGCAAGCAGTTCTTTCCGGACAAGTGCGTCTACTTCGGGGAATGGTTGAGGAATCGTCGACATGGCCTGGGCATTCAATGGTACGCCAATGGCAACATCTATGTGGGCGAGTGGGAAACGGGCTTTAAGCACGGCCTTGGCGTGCTATTTTATGGTAGCTACTGATTGCACACAGATCTATTTCTCTCCGTAATCCCGCATCTCTTTTAGCTAATGGCAATCGCTATGAAGGTTACTTTGCGCGGGGATTCAAGAACGGCGAGGGCGTCTTCTATCACATGCACACGGGTCAGATACAGAAGGGAATGTGGGAGAACGATAACGCCAGGACATCCCTCATGCAGGATGAGGCCAAAATCAGACGCAACGATGCAGCGACGCCTTATCCCATTCCCCCCAACCGACTCAAGTATCCCAACGAAATCATCCACGATCTGTTCCAGGAGTTCAAGTCGCATGGAGAGAAGCCGCATCGTCGCTTCAACGACATGGTCAGTCTGGAGTTTGTGCGTCACCAGCGTCAATTTGCATCCTTCGAGGAGCGTGTTGCGACCGCCTCGGGCCTGGATCTATATCCGAACACGGATTTTCCCTGCACCTGTGATTGTAAAATGTATTTAGCATCAGTTTAAAATTGCATGTTTATTGTTAGCGGTAGTCCAGAATTCATTTTAAAAATCGACGCAAATTTAAAATAACTTTAAAATGACATGTCCTTTAAACTGATTCTGTCAACAACACAAGGGTTCTTTAAATGTTATTCGGGTTAGCCCCAAATATCATAATAATAGAAATGTAAACAGGATGGGGATGTGTGAAGTGCGGACACCTGGTTTGGTCAGCCTTCGGATTTGGATTTGGGCCTCAATTTAAACTGCTTTTGTCAGCTTGAAATCATTTCATATGCAAATTGTGGTCGAGTTGTTGCCTCTGGGACGCCATTAAAATTTGAACTTCTTGAATGGAATATTCAATTTAATAAAGGATAAAGTAGATAGTGATGATTATATTTCTTCTTTTTCAAGTGCTCTTTGATTGAATAAAGCATGAAAAAGTTAGCTAAGCTGTTTTTGAGTTTTGTAATATTATTAATTTTGGTTAAGAGTTTGACAAGTATCTTTCAAACTTTACAATCTATTTTTAAATTCGAGTAATCAACTCCTTAAAAATAAACGATGCAAGCTGTAAATCACCTTGATTTCTTGTCATTCGATCCTCAATTGCGACAGTGGTAGATTTCAATATATATTTTTCTAACATCAACCCTTTAATTTCCTGTTTATTTTTTTTTCATTAGCATAAAGTGCAGCTGCCAAAAAAAATGTGTGGTGTCATTTTTTTACTTGCTATAAATTTCCATATTGAAAGGATGTGTAAAGGACGCGTGCCTGGAAAACTCTTTCATATGGTAATTTCAGTTGCATTGCCTTCAATTAAGAGCGAACGGGATTTGAATTTATAGTTTTAAGTTTCCAGGCACTTTTAACAGTTAAATAGTAGTCACTTCTCTTATCTGCTATCTTTTATTTATAAAATTCTCTATACAATACTTAAATGCTGTATGTTGATGATTGGCGGCTGGTGTCATTAATTAATCGTTGGGTTCGACCAACAATTGCACACGATTAATAATTGATGGCGGCAATGGGGGCAACATTCGCTGAGATTGCTTAGACAACTCAGCAGCTCGGTTGGATTTGGTTAATGTGGTTTTCCTATGGAGGATGGAGAGCCTGTGCGTAAGGGAAGGAAGTGAAGCGATGCCGCCTGCCGGCCAAATAATTGCAAATGACAGGCGCTTTAATTTTTCTTCCTCTTGGCCAGCTTATTTTTAGACGTGGATCGTGCGGGGTTGGGGTTGGGGTTGGGGTGCCGAACTTAGGCCCGGTTGCCATGTTTATGATAAACTTAATTCAGTGTAAATGAGCGGCCCCAATGAGGGTTGACAGCCGGAGGGGGGGGCGGGGGCGCAGGACATCTAGGGGTTGGGGTAACCACAGTCGGGGCCAGGCCAAAAAACTTCTGCTCTGGCATTCGGCGAAACTTCAAATAAACAAAAATCTGTAAAAAAGAAAAGCAAAAACAACGTAAGAACAACAAACAAAAAAAAAGCAAAAGGAAATGAATGGATGAAACTTTGTTCGATTGCTTTGCCGTTAACAGTTGAATGAAATGGAAAATTTTAATTGCTCAGTGTGTGCAGCAAATGGAAATTTTCATTTCATTTTCATTTTACATTCCTCAAAAGTGTCTTCTCAGTATCTAACCGCAAAGATTCTCAAGAATACAATTCTCGGTTCACTTCAATCAACTGAGAATCTTTTGCATATTGATTATTTTTTATTTTTCTTAAATTTCTAAATGTTTTATTTTTTTTGCACATTTCAAGCTTGATAAATTGGCAAAGTATTTGTCACGCTCCAAGCCGAGGAAAGCTTAAAATTATTCGGTTTACCCCCTTGCAAATAGCTTGCGAATTGTTTCAGCGGGGGAGGCTGTGAAATGGGCAATTTCTTTATCATTACGACTCATAAAAGGGGTTGTTTGTTGTGGGCACCAAAATCTAGGCAGTTTAGCCCCAGCTCTAATGTTATTTAAATTATTGCAAAGCGCACACAAGCGCAAATGAGTACACACACACACACACGCACACACACATGGAACATGAAAGGATATACTTACGATGTGGATGTCGATGTCAAAGTCGCTGCTAAGACGCAAATTTCATGGCCTGTTCTCATTAAGCTGATGTCAGACGAGAGCTCAGAGCGCAAGTTAAAGTCGCGCAGGAGAACAGAAGAAGATGGGGACAGCACACACGGGTCCCATAAATTATTTGTGCCGCTGCCAACCCTTGGAAAGCGTTGAGCAACTTTTTTAACAGTAACAAATGCGGAGGAGGAAGAGGATAAAGAAGTCGCGGCATTTGTTATAAATTAAGTGATGGGGGTGCTCAATATGGCAGCAATGTTTGAGTCTGAGGCTGAGGCAGAGGAAGGGGCAGAGGCAGAGACAGAGGCAGAGGCGACTCTTAGCGGTGGGCTCATTACCGCCGCTAGCAAGAGTTGGCAACCCTGTGACTTTTACCGTTGCAAAGCAAAACAAAACTGAAATAAAATCGAATGTTACAAGTGAATTAAGAAAAGAGCAACGTTTCTATACTCTCACAAAGTAGGCGCTGACTTCTAAGGCTTGGGTTTAGAAATTTATGAAAAATTCTCTAAGTAAACGTCTATGTACACAGAAAAAAAAATACGGGATATTTAGCCCGGATTCAATCCGAAACGATGTCAGAAGTGGGGTAATCTCGGATTTGCTTAAACCAAGTATGAAATACTTGATTTTTTCAATCCCGAATTCAATCCTGAAATTTTTAAATTCAGGCTAAAAAAAAATAATGTTTTTTGTTACATTTAAATTTTTTTTTAAGATTTTTTTTTTACTTTTTTGCTTTTATTTTTTTTTTTAAATTTTTTTTTTTAATATTTTTTTTTTTATTTTTTTTTTATTGTTTTTTTTAACATTTTTTTTTTTAGTGAAGAAAATGTTTGAAAGCAATTGACTGGTGGGAATCGAACCCAGGTCTTTTTCAAACAAGTCGGCGACTCTAACCACTGAGCCACCAGACCAGTTGAAATGAGAGAGGCTGAGAGAGAATCAAGTAATTTGGGCTTATTTTCCCATTTTAATCCCGATTCAGGATTGATTGTTCAGCTTAATCCTGGAAACATACTAAAAAAATGCAGGCTTAAATCAAGAATTTGAGGCTTGATTTTAGAACGGCATTTTTTTTTCTGTGTATAAATATTATATATTAAAGTTCATCAATCGTTTGTACTATTTATATTTTCAATGGTTTCAACATCATTTATTTACGATTTTTAATATTAAATAGATTTTTAACTGAGAGACAATATTTTTTTGTTGCCTATGAAAAGTATACTTTCAATAAATTTATTTTTATTTATATTTGATTTATATTATAATTGCAATTTAACAATTATTTAAAAAAATGTTCATTTAAATTTGTATATTAATATTTTTTATTTATTTAATATATTATTTATATATATTTTAAATATTCTATATTATTAAATATTCTGTTTTTGGCTTGTCAAAATGAGCAGAATAGTGCATTGACCTTTTGAAAATGTGTGTATTGAAAAGTGTAATGAAAAAAATTTGCATATTTTCTGAGGCTGCGGCGGCTGTCGTTTTACGGATGGGGTTGTTCGTGTTGTTGTCGTTGGCACGCTTGAGCTTTTACTCATAAATAAACCGAAACACAGCGAGGAGAGAGTGAGCGCGAGAGCAATAGAGAGAGAGAGAAAGAGAGGGATGGAGGGTCTGTAAATGCCGGTGCGATGTCTGAGCATAAAATTAATTGCATATGCGGGCTGTCTGTCTGTGAGGGAGGAGATGGGGATGGGGGTAGAGAAGGCAAGGGTTGATTCGGCCATTGCATTGTTGTTGTTGCTGTCGCTTTGTTTCAAGCGACTGCGCTTAACCCTTTGACGACCCACGCTCAACCCTTTTGCCCCGGACTGGGACTGGACATCGATAGGCGCCGCGGCATTCGACCAATGAGCTGGCTCTTAACCCTTTCAACGGCGCCATTAAGGGTGGGCTGGGAGCACTTGCCACACCCACTGGCAGTAGTATTATGCCGCCCACTGTTTCAGGCTCAACAAATTCTGAAGAGTGTTTTTTTTCTACTTTTATTTTGGTTTTTTCGGAGTATTTGTGTTGGGTCAAAACTTTGATTTCATTTGATTTGCTTAACATGCGCCAAAGTTTCTTCAACCGGAAGGCACAGCAACAACAACAACAACAACAACAGCAACAGGGAGAAAAAGAAATAAATTATGAGATGGCAAAAATATGCTGCTAACAAATTAACAGTCCACTGATTATTGTCAAAAGCAAACGAGGAAGCAAAACAAGTGCCTATCAACAACGATCCCAACTTCTGCCCAGACCACGCGATTCAAAATTAGAAAAGGGCATAATTTTAATGAACTTTTTTCTTAGAACTTTGGCAACCGCGCGGCACTCATGTAAGCAGCGGCAGCTGTCGAAAGGACTTACAACTTTTGCTGCTGCCGCTTGTCCTGGCTTTTGACTTCTTTCGCTCTCAGTCGCTTTGATGGACGCACGACTCTTGCCAAGGACTTGGACTGGGCTTTAAAAGTTTAACTTGTATATAGACTTTTTATATATATATACAATGATTATAGAACTCTCTACCTGCTGTGCTGCTGGCATTAATCACTTCCACTCAATCGCTGCCTTTGGTTCCTAATTGCATCAGTCTTCAGTCTGCGCCTGCTGCACCGTTAACCAAACAAAGCCGCGTGCCTCGTCTCGTATCTCCCAACTGTAAATCTAAACGTGGCTCAAATTGCGAGCTCTTAGATGACAACATCATGCAGCAGGCTGCATGCCACACACCTGCCCACCGCTTGCAGTCCCTCTCCCTCTCTCTCTATACTGTTGTGCCTCAGCTCCTCACGCCCGAGTGCCGCCAAGTGTCCTGCAAATGAAGTGCCAGGATAACAAAGGTGAGTGCCAGAGGCACACAACCTTAAGATTTGTTGCATTATGCAAAATGAGAATTTTATAGCAGAACGAGATTGAGATAGAGAGAGAATGGGAGAAAGAGAAGGAGAGTAGTTGAATGCAATTGCTGTAATCGTTTAGATGAGAGATAGAGAATGCAGCTGTGAGGCAGGTGAGATGTTAATCTTTTAGTTTGCATGCTTATTGATATTTACTACATATTTACTTATTGATTTATCACCAAAAGTCACCTAAAAATTTTAAGAAAAAAAAGAAAGGCTATAGTCGAGTTCCCAACCCGTTACTTACTTAAAAAACAAAAAATATTTTTTATTGCATACTTATAGGCACTTAAATTGCTTGAAACTTAAATCAGCCATTACTACCATTCTGCTTAACCGATTTTGATTCGATTGATCAGGATAATAGCTTATAATAATAGATCACCTTAATGAACAAAAAGTTCATAATATTCTAAAAGCTGTGCGTGTGGTTTAGTTTTTAAGAGTAGTTCAAACCATTAATACCATTAACCAATGAAGTATTATTTTTATACATTATTTTCAGAGAACCTGAACGATTTGTAGGATTTGGCTCAATGTGAGCTCAACTAATGAGTTGAACAATGCAATTGAAATGCTCTTTACAGAAATACAGTTTCTGTTTCGTTCGCAAATCGATTGTCAATATGATTGATTGGAGGTCCTTTCCAGGATATAAGCAGGTAGTGTCTCCGCACACAATCTTGCCTAATATTTTACGCTCATTTAGGGCATTAAAAAACCTAGCGGATTCTTCTCCTCTATTTTTATTCTTTATTCTTTATTCAGTTTCTTCAGTCCCTGACAATGGCGTTAACTCTTGAGCAGAGCAGGGTTCGGGGGCGGGGGCAGGCAACGGGATCACAATGGAACGGATGGAAAATCGAAGACCCACGCCCGCTTGACATTTGGCTGCTAAACAAACACAAAAACAAAGACAGAGATACAGAGAGAAGGAGATTGAAAGACAGAGAGAGAGAGAGAGAGACGGTGTTGCAAGATGAGTCTGTGGCAGGTCAAAAAACGGCAACTGCAGTTGCATTTTGGTGTTGCCTTTCAGCCAAAACAGCAAAAAGGAATTCGCCATAAAATTGAAACTGAAATTGTGTCATTTCATGCCATTGCCAAGGTGAACTCGAGGGCGAGGACGAGGCAAGGACGAGGGCGCATACATAGGCAAGGACACACCTGGTTCTGGTTCTGGTTCGGGTCTATTCTGTTCTCTGCTCTTCTACTGTTTCAAGGAGTTTCGGCTTTGTGTATTTTACTTCCTTTTCTACTGTCAATTTTAATTGTTTGTCCAATGCTGAATAAAGGAAAAAAATAATTTATCGAACATTTGTTGGCATTTTATGGCCTGAACTCTTGACGTGGCCAGTACCCCAACCCACCCGTCCCCCTTTTGTCTTCAGCTGTCCAGCAGCCCATTAAGCTCACTTTTAAGTGCCATTCTGTCCTTGTCCTTCTCCGCTTTCTCACTCTTTTCTCGTCCTCTTCATGCACTTGAAATTTTTTCGCTTGCAAAGCAATTTCTTGTCTCGAGTCTCGACTTCGTTTCTCATTTTCTTGGCTTCCTCTTGCTTTTCCATTTCCATTTCCACTTTTTCGTTTTTTCCAATCTTAATTTTTTCGCTCTCGTTGTTTTTTGGGGTTGAAAAATAATTCATTTATGCAAATGAGGGGTGTTTAAAATTAAGCAAAGAGCACGTAGGCCGAAAGTGGCAGTACCACAGTAAGAACAACAACAATAAGAACAAGAAGAAGAAGAACAAGGACAACAGGCAACGGGCAACAGGAGCAGCGGCCATCGTGAAGGAGGTGAGCAGCCAGGACACTAAGAAGGACAAGGCCAGTTCGCAGCACGCGCATTGGAAAATGATCAAAACAAAAGGTTTTTGTTTTTCACCCACACCTCAACTACCAACCCCAAACCCAATCTCTACCCCAATCTCAGTGCCCACCCCATCCTCACTCAATTTTAACTCCCCCCTCAACTTCTAGCCACTCATCTTTTGGTGCGTTGGGTATAAGTTACAATTTGTAAGGTTTTAATGGCGTTTTCTGAGGGATTGCGGATGAGGTGGCCGGAGGTACATGGACCAGAGAAGAAGAAATCCCGAGAAGTTCTGTGGCTTGGGGCTGCTCTGCTGGACAGCGTTTTCCCAAGCCCAGCAGCTTGTGGTCTTCAAAAGGAAAAGCATTGCCTAAAAATGAAATAAAGAAAAATAATTTTATATTCGATTTTAAGATGGATCTCTTTTTTCAAACTAAATGTTACATTTATATAATAAAGGACTTGCAATTAGATTTGGAATTCTCTTAATTTATAAATTGGAAAGTATTTATTGTTATTTTCAAAGTAAATAATGTTTGAATATATGAGGTAATTATTTAGTAGTTATTTAATAGTATAGCAAATAATGCTTTTAAATATTATAGCAAATAATGAGAGCACTTATTGCCAGTCTTAAAATTGAAGATATTTGACCAATGGCTTATGCATTGTATCTGGCACTTTAAGCCAGCTTCCTTTTGGCCCTCTGGCTTCCCCTCTTGCTGTTGGACTCGGACTTGTTTGTCTTCGCTACACGCGCATAAATAAAACTCATTTGTGCAGATCTTGTGGCATGGGCTGGAACTAAGGGTGGTAAGGAGAGGAGGTATGGAGGAAGGTGTCTTCCTCTTGGGTTGTGATATGTCTATGAGCCAAAAGTTTGCGCCAATGAAATTTGTTGATTTTTCGTGGAGCATCGCGTTGAAGTTTTTCTCTGTGCGTTGCAAGCGAAGATAAATGGCAATAGAATTAATTAAGTTGTTAATTTCCCATTAAGCAATGTGACCAGCACGTAAAGTTCACACACAACAACAACATCATGAACCACAACAAAATCGCACACACACAGATACACACACATATGAGTTAGTGTGTGGAAATTGTTGTAGCTGGAGAGACGTGTCCTGACAGCACTTGACAAAATTATGTGCCTGGCGGCGGCATTTAACCTTTCAGCGAGTTGCAAAACAAACAACAACAGCCCCTGGGCTAAGGCTCCGACTCCCCTCGACCCCCTGACCTCCTGACCCCAAAACTCCAGCTACCAAATTGCGCTTTACACATGTGTGTGTTTTCTTAAGTCGACCGCAGGAGCACGCGTCAACATTTAGTGCTGGTTTACCACACACACTCTCACACACACACACACGCACACATACACTTGTAGCATGTGTGCTGTATTAGCATATATGGAAAACCTCGCACCCGTCGCATTACATATCATTGCCCCTTTCCTTTTAGACTCACACAATCGCATCACCCTCGGCGAAAGGATTCGGATTCGGATTCGCACGCCTGCACACCACACACCACACACACTCTATACACACACTGCCACTCATGTGTGTAAAAAACGCATAAAAACCACGCGCCGAATTGACTAACCATTACCCTCAGCATATCCTTCCTTCCTTTCCTTTTCTCTTTTTTATTTTCAGTGCCTTTCGCCGTTAATAGAGCGTAATAAATGTCATGTTTTGCCAGGATGAGGCTGAGCTACTCCTTTCG
The DNA here is from genome assembly GCA_037043405.1 of Drosophila subquinaria. Classification (NCBI taxonomy): domain Eukaryota; kingdom Metazoa; phylum Arthropoda; class Insecta; order Diptera; family Drosophilidae; genus Drosophila; species Drosophila subquinaria. Next base: position 647,261 of record JBAMBL010000498.1, on the reverse strand, counting down.
CTGTCGAATCTTTTGTGTGTGTTGCTGTATCTGTCACTTTGATCGGGTTTTTCAAGAACCATATGTGGCAAGGACGAACCCTTCGATAGGGTTCAGGGCAAAAAGAATGGACCCCAGTTATCAATTTTTTCGATGGGCATTCTGAGTGAGCTGTTTATTTGGCGATTGTCAAGGCACTTTACGCTGATTTTTTGATTTCAGTTTTCAGTTATCAGATTTAAGATTGATGATTGATTGATAAGTGGAGTGAACGCCAGTAAATTCGATACTATCGGACATGTGTGCTAATTTAACAATCAAAAAAGAGAGTGAGTAGGAATGTGTGCTATTTATTTGTGAATTGCAACTAAAATTGAATTGATAACATCTAATTAAGCCACCTGTTTTGCTCTCAGGAAACCTGAGAAACTTCCTTATCTTTGTGCAGACTCTATAGAATGATCTTAAAAGATACGCAGAATGTTTCTGAAATATCTTTAAATTAATATCTGTTTTATAATATTTACATAGAAAGTCAGATCCATTCAGTCTCTTGTATAAAATGTCAAATATGTAATTTGTTAATATATTTCGCTTGTTAATATAGCAAACTGACAGATAAACAAACAGACAAACAAACAAACAACAACAACATCTTCATATCATTAACTATAAAATATTCATATGCATTTTCTTGGGCCAACCAAGAAAACACATTAACAAATTTGTATGTCCTGACGAATTACGTGGCCTCCTTCGTCGCTGCCTCCTCCGTCGCCGTTGCTGCCACTCATCTAATTGCATTAGAAGGTAGATTCAGCATCAGAATTGGATGTGTGTGTGTGTGTGTGTTGTTGTTGGATGGCAATGCCACCCTCGCGATGTGTCCTGGAATTGCAATGCCTAGGCACATGTTGTCATGTCCTTTGTCCTTTCACTCTCAGCTTGTCTGTCGCGAGCTTCTCAAATTTTATGACATTTTTATTCGCTGCGTTGTGTTGCACGTGGGGCTGGGGGAAATATATGTATGTCAAACGCACATATGGGTGGCACTTCCCCTCCCCTCCCCTTCCCTTCCCACCCCTCCTCGCCACTCTTTTGGACCTATCATGGGCCTAAGGTGCTGGCTTTTACGTTGATTTCGGCCAAATGTCCGCGAGTTGTAAACCAAAAAAGAAGAAAAACAAAAACTTGATTTTATTTTCTGTTGCTTTTAAGTTTTTATGATCCCTCATAATTGACGTAATTGTTTTGGTAGTTTTCTTCGGCTGCACTGAAAGCTTTTTGCTGTCCTTTGAGGATTTAACAGCACTTAAACTAAGAGAAAATATGATGCAAGAAAAACAAGTCAGCTTAAACATTTAGGCATAGGCTGGATATATGTATGATATAAATAGATATTCGAATTAACAGTTTGAGAGAGAGACAACTGTACCAGCTCGATTCACTCATTAGCACAGCACATCAAAAGAGTTGCCAAGGATATGAGCTCAGCCAGGAAGCGCAGACTCAGACAGGGATTGGAACTGGGGACCAACGAGAACAACGCTCGAAGCGCCAAATTGCAAACTTAATAACAAAGGCTGTCAGAAGGATGGCAGAGGCGTCTAAGGACTATGTAAGGACTATTGGGGCGACGATGGGCTCATAATGAAAACGAGGCAAATGCAAATGAACAAAAGGCAACATACCATATATAACATTGATTCAGGCCAAGAGTCAGAGGAAGAGTCAGCGCCACATCATCGTCAGCATCCTTGGCAGGAAAATCAAAGCGCCAAATGAGAAAAAAGCCAAAAGCCAAAGCTAAGGAAACGCATCTCAAGAAGAAGAAGCAGAGGAAAGGGAAAAAAAGGAAAATTGCGAAAAAATAAAATTAAAATATCGATCAACAGTCGGCAGCATCAGCTAACGAACTCTCCAACCCCTTCCTCGGGGAGCTGCGAGCGGGGTGAAGAGAAGAAGGTGGAGGGATGGAAAGCGGAGGGGAGGGAAGGGCAGAAGGTGGCTCAAATGAGAAATGCAGACGAAAGGGCTTCTGATATGAGCTTTTGGTGTCGTCGTCGTCGTCATCGTCGTCTTCCTCATCGTCGTCGTCGTTGCCTGGTTGCCTGTCTTAGGCAGCCAGAGGCAGAAGGGGTAGAGAGGGGGGTGGCAAAGGGGGGCAAAGGGGCTGCTGTGCATGTCCTCGACGTGCGCTCTTAAAATTAAAAGCATGTTTGATGAGGAAATTGAACTGGCATGTAAAAGTGTGTGTGTGTTTGTGTGTGTGGGTGACTGAAAGAAAAAAAGAAAGCAAAAGAAAAAGTAACTGGGGGTGGCATTACCCCCACGCTTAATTCATCAGGACTCGCTACGCTGGCTGTTATCCTTTGCCTTTGCTGCTGCTGCCACAGCGATATCTTTCCTCTGCTCATTTCTCTTAATTTCATTCACCCTTTGCAAATGAGCTGCAAGGGGGGGGTAGGGGAAGACAACCCACACAGAATGGCACAACAAAATTTTCCACATTATTTCAAACGCTGTCTACCGCTGCCTCTGTCGCTGCCTCAGTCGCCGTAGCCGTCGCTGCCGCAGTCGACGCTATTCAAATTTTCTACTTTTGCTTTGCACGCGCGATTTTCCTTGTTTTCGCTTTTACATTTTTTAATAGCTAGAGAAATTTTCGCGGCTGCCATCGTCGTCGAAGGGTGGCACTTTTTTTTTTTTTTTTTGTATTTGGAGAATACTTTCTGTGCTTGTTGTTTTTATGCTCCCGATGGCAGCACGACAACCCTGGCCATTTTCATTGTGTGCGCGCTTGGCACTTAAAACGTTTTTCCTCGAACAAAAAGTTCGAGTTGCCTTCTACCCCAACCCCTACTCCTAGTCCAATCTTAACGCCCACCCACACCCTTCCGCACTTGCGGGTATTAAACTTAATGTTGATAGTGTAATTTTATATTTAAGAGAAGAGCAAAAAAATGTGCGTTAGGGTTGCGCGGTGTCTGTGTCAACAGCTGAGCCTGAATTTTTCTAGGGCGGGTAAGTTTTTTATATTCTGTTTTTTTTCTTTCTTTCTGTTTTTTGTGTGTGACTCGTGCGACTGTCGAAACGCAGCTCAACGGGTTCTAATTGAAGTCAAGTTGCTATTAGGGCACGGGGAGAGGCGGAGATCAGTCAGACTGCTGGTAATCCAACTAGTTAAAGGAAGGAAAAAAAAAAACTTTAATTTTAGATTAGCTCAAGAACTGATCATGTTTTATTTTTAAACTAATGAATTTTTACTTACAACAGGCAGAAATGGGATCAAAGCCTTATTCATTGTCTCAGTTTAGCATTAAATTCTGACTTCAATAACTTGTCGAAATTATAATTTTTTAACACTCAACTCTTGATTTTGGCTAATTTGAAGCTGTAATCTGTTGCCCATTCTTCTCCACAGCTGTTTAAATACAAATTACTTCATCGATTTTTTTAATATCTTTTTTTGCTCGCTGCTGTGTTCTTTCATTCCGGAACATGTCTCAAATAGGCCGCTGGCAATGAGAGTTGGGATAAAGCAAAAAAATGGGACTGACGCTCACTTCCGTCATTCCGTCGACATCCCTGGCTGAGGCCCACAAAAGATAGACGCTCAAAAAAAAGAAGAAAAAAAACTTGAGGCACACGCAGCTTTTTTTTCTAACTGCTTTTTTAATTTAAGGGTAGCTCTCAGGATTTTTTTCTGTTACCGCTGCTGCGCATCCTTTCGCATCCTTGCCCGGTTGCCTAATGAAAAGTCACCGTCAATTACAGGGTCGCCACGCGTCCAAAAAAAAAAAGAAGAAAAGTGAAATAAAATTAGAGGAAAAGGAAAAAGTTGCTAAAAAAAAAAGGAATGCAAAAAATGTCACCAAAAGTCAGCAAACACGATGGACCCTTAATCAGAATCCTGTGTAAGCAAATTTGCCACGCAAATGAGTCCAACCGAGTTGAGCTGTGAGACAGCAGACATAAAAACTCAGGGTAAAATAAAAAGACGCAAATTATATTGAAAAATAGACACTTGAGAATGCTGGGAGACAGCAAAGGCAGCACAGGAAGCAGTAGATGGACATGGGCATAAGTGAAAGACGTGTCTGTGCATTTCAGTTGCCTCCCAAATAGTTGCCAGGACATTCCATTTCCATTTACTCTCGAGTGTCTGCCATTCAAATGCATTGTTTCGCATGATTCCCAATGCCTGATAAAGTCCCATCAGAATCTGTTTCCAGCACACAACTCTTTCACTCCGATGAGATCTCAGCTCGCAAGTGCAGATAGGACATGTCTCTCTGTGTCTCTGATTGCCAGCGTTCAGCTCTTAAAAGTATGCTATGCTTTTTTGATACTCCTTAGAGTAGAGATCAAAGGGGTTTTGATAGTAGTTGTGTACTATATGTATCAATAGAAAAGTAATTAAAATATTACAAATATTCTCAAGAATTTTTGGATATATTATTATAAATAAAATAAATATTACTTATAAATTTCAAATATAAATTTCAATTTGCAATAACACTTGTATAATTGTTTTTAAAATTCACAGGGTATTTACAAGTCTATACTCATCATTTACATATGCTGAACTATTCCCTTTGTCTACCTGCTGTGCACGTGTGTAGCTCTGTCAATATTTGCCTTATACATATGTGTTTGGTGCGGAAGTAACCTGATTTCTTGTGCAAAAACAAATCCAATACGCCAATGGGGCGGGGGCAGCAGCCCGTGGAGTTGTGTAAACTGCAATGTCCTGTGTGTCCTGCTGCTGTGTTTGGACATGTGTCTGCCCCGTCAACTTGACCATGGCAAACTGTTTGCCCAAGGCATTTGCCGGGTTGGAGTCTGAAGTTACGGAACGATGGGCGGGTCAGCGGGTGAGCTTTTGGCCAAAAGAGAAAAGAAATACCAAAAAAACAGAAACGCCACAGGACATGGCAAGAGCGGCGCCATTGGGCAGCTGTCAGGAGCAGCAACAGCCACAGTCGAGGACAAGCCTTTGAGGCAGCATCTCACCTTTAGAGCAGCTGTCAAAAATGTTAATAGGCGTAAATGAGACGCCCAATGAGACGAGCTCAATGAAGGAAAACTAATTTCCGCCGCCGCCAGGCAAACAAAGCAAATGTCAATGTCTTTGGCCAAATCCTGCAGCCGCAATATCAGCCTCAGCCTCAGTCTCAGCCTCAGCCTCAGTCTCAGCCTCGTCCAGGACGTGTGCCAGACGCATATTTTGCGCGCAAATTGCATGCCTGATCCTGATCCTGATCTTTCGCCGTGTGCGGCCCCTAAACTGGGATTATTGTCGTATGCAAAACGAAAATAGAAATAACTACACAACTACAAAAGTGCAGGCAAGTCAATAGACAAACTGAAACCTGAAAACCCTTTTCAAAATTTCCGCTTATAGATCTGGGGTGTAATTTACGTTCTCTTTTTTTCTCATTCCGAGCAGCCGGCATTTGCATACAGTAAAAAATTAAATATTCAAAAAAATGTGAGCCTGTGCCTGGCAGGACACACGACGCAGGACACACGACGCACCCCTCAGCGCGATTTTTTTCACTTCTTTGTTACCCAGACAACAGCGAGAGTCCTGCGGCTGCGGACAACCCTTTTTGGCACTCTATGAAAGGGTTTTCCACAAGTTCGACGCTCGTCGACGCAGTTTTAATTTGCATTTTGTTGGGATTTCGAAAATCAAGTTCTAAACTTACCCCAGACGATCCGATCCTGGCTCTGGGGGTATCCATAAAAAACACACAAATGCCACGTTTTTTTTTTTGTACATGGTACAGTTTGGTTTTTTGTATTTGACAAGTGAATATTCATGTAATTTTATTTTTTTCCAGCAAGGGTTAAAAACTTTTCAGCCAGAGGAATCGAAAATATAATAGAGGATGAAAAAAAAAAACGTGGGTACTCCAGCATGTGCTCGGGCAGAATAATTTGGGTTGATTTGGTTGAGGCAAAAAACAGAGAAGAGTTGAGAAAAAAAGAGTTGATGCAGGCGCTATACAGGGTGTCTAGTTTGGGTTTCCATTATGTCGACAGTAGACTTATCGTGTAATCAGAATAGGAAAAAAACTGATTGAATATACTTCTCTTTCAGATTATCTATCAAGAGTTTTGTAAGTATTCAGCAGGTAGCCTGTATATCAGCTTTAAATTCTTAAAGAGCTTAGCAGACACCCTTTAATACATTCTAAGTCAAGAGCTCATTAAAAAAAAAATTTCAAAATGCACTTTGCAATTTCTTAATTTTAAATTAAAGCTGCGAGTGACAGCCACTGTCACCCTGTATTAAAATCTATATTATAAAAAACTACCCGTAATATCCGCTTAAAAAACTCAAAATTCATAAAACTGACAACCAAAAAAAAAAGCAAAAAAACTTGCAGAAATACTTAAGTCTGGACGAGGTAAAAAAATCATACCCAGGCTGGCAGACAGACAGACCGACCGACAGACAGGCAGACAGGGCAACCCACAGCAGCCAAAGGGTTGAGATGAACAACAACAACAACAAAAGCAACAACAACAACAACAACTGGAAAAGCACGCAGCGTTGCATGCAAAACGAAAGTTAATCACAAAATACATAACGGTAACAGAAAATAGATGAACACGGAAAAAATGAGGCAGACGCGAGTTTTTTATATCTACTTTTATTTTTTCTGCTACTTCTGCGAGGGGTTAACTTAATTTATGCGCTTCGCGAGGCTGGAAGCGTGGCACTGGCAGCGACGCCAGCTGAGGCAGCGACGCCAACTGAAGCTGATTATGCAGCTTCAGCGACAGCAGAGGGAAATGTTTTTCTTTTTTGCGCCGTTTGGTTTTTTAATTTGAAAAATATGCGATGCTTGATGTGGATGTGGATGGGAATCCTTTGGCTTTATTGGAAATTATTGATTTATGATTTGCAATATGCTTGCCATAGCTGGTGAGGGTGTGAAAGAGTAGTACCCACTTTGTCTTTCTCACTCACTCGAGAATGCAGAAACAGAGAAATACTTGACAAGTAATGAGTTCAATAATAAACATGCATGTATTTTAGGTGTGAGATGGAAGAGAAACTATGAAGCCACTATTCTGTATCAGAATCTATTTCAATAATAGCTCTTAACTATTTAACCATTACTTGTTTAACTTGCAAGATTTTTTAGCTCATTTTGCATATTAAAATGATAAATACTTGAAAATATTATACGAAAGTCAAAGAATTTTATATCACGTTGTGTTTGAATTTTGAAAATTAACAACTTTAATATCAGGATACATTAATTAACATTGTGACAATCAATTTTGTCGTATTCTGAAATATCTCTTCATCATATCAATGATATATATTTTTTATGAAAGAAGCAAATGAATAAAATAAGTAAATAGATAATAAATATTAAGTTATATATAAATAGATGAAGTTAGATAACTAAATATATAAGTTATGAAACAAATAAATGAATAAAATAAATAAATAGATAATAAATATTAAGTTATATAAAAATAGATAACATTTATACATATTTACTCGAATTTCATACCCAAATGTTAATTCCCAAGTAATTAGAATAGGTGATTTAAAAGTAGTAGAAGACAGTTTCAAATTATATTATACAGTATTTGTACGTTTCTAAGGTGTGTTGTCTGTTGTGTTGATTTCCATAGGAGGCTCTCCCACTCTGACTTGGAAGCGCCTTTCGGCCATAACACGGCCCTCATTTCACCCACTTCAAGCGGCACTCCGGCAACAGTTTCTCCCTCCCAAATAAAAAACACACTTCAAACACCAATTAAAAATTATAAACAGGCTCCACAGTCGCAAAGTAAACTCCCCCCTTATAGCCCACATGCATATAATACCATCTTTATCAGAGAAAAAAGAGAAAACTGAAGAAAAAACAGAAAAAGTAAATTGTACATTAAGAAAAAGGAAGAAAAGAGGGAGGAGGGAAAGAGGAAGAAAAGTGCGTTGCCACCTGGGCGAAACCGGCGCCAAATGATGCCGTTAAGATGCTTACAGCAAGCTCCGTATAGAACGGCGAATACTTCAAAAGGCATTAAAAACAAAAAGCGCTCACAAAATGAAAGCCAACTGACCCTCCATCCCCCTGCCCTGCCCCTGCCACACCCCGCTCCGCTGCCCAGTGCTACAAAAGGGTGGCAAACGAAATTAAATTTTGTACTTCGCATAAACTTAATTACTCGCCATGGCAGCGCTAAGGGGCAGCAAACGGGGGATTGGGGGAATCGAGGTAGTGGGGGGTGGCAGGACGAAGTCAGGACTTTGTCTTGGGCGCAGGCGCAGGATGGCGTCGTCCGTTCGCCCGTTCGTTCATTAATGGCCGCGCTTAATGGGCAATATTAAATTATTCGCTGCATTGTCCTTCGCTGCCGGCGTGTCCTTTTGCATTCTCTGGCTGCTTAAAACAAACTCGCGCTTTTATCCTTGCTTGCCCTCGATCCTTGCTAATTTAACCCCCTCGCACTTGGTCGCCATTTGCCTTTTGTCCGAAAACTTGACTGCGTTTTGGTGTCAAACAGAATCATTTCCATGTTAATTGCACGCCATTTTGTTGTTGTCGATGTTGTTGTTGTTGTTATCCTTGCTGTGCTGATTATCCTTTCATTTATGCAAAGTCCTGGCCGCTGTTAATTCGCTTATTCGCTGCTTGGGTGCCTGGCCCTGGTCCTGGGCCTGGTCCTTGTCCTGTTTCAACTCCTGCGTTTTGTCTGCATTTTAATTAATGTTTTCCTTGTTGTTATGCAAAGGAGCTGCTTATTAAAAGGATATGACTTTCGTTCTGGCCGGATATGAGAGGTAATTAAAAAATTTTTATTGCCCTGTTTAATTGCGCTTTGCATATTTTGTGGCCACTTTCCCGCTCTGTTCTTTGGTCCTTCGACTCCATGTCCTTTGATGTGCCTAGGAAATTGCATTAGGCTTTTTGACACACACACACACACAAACACACACTCAGCCGCAAATTAGTTCAAAGGCTATCAAGTAAAAGGCTCAGCACACACTCACGCATGTCCTGGAACAGGAGGCTCCCCCAACTCCCGCCCATCTGCTCCTAGGTCCAGCAGCCTAAGCGAATTAGAAGAACCCATTAGACGCAACTCAAAGAGTGTCATGGCTCAAAATGAAAGTATATATCTTGCATTATTTAATAATGTCCTGGCAAATCCTTTTAGACTCTCATACATACACATATAGGTTATAATTGAATCAACAGTCCAAAGTGATGGGCAATAACAGGGCAGCTGCCTGCCTGACAAGCCCACCTACGCAAGTAACTCATCACTGACCTCTGCCAACTGTCAGCACACACACACATACAGCCACTGACAGGGCACACACATGCACACATGGCAACATATGCCGGAAAGTATGCTACGGTTTCTCGTTTTTGCATAAAAACCCGCCAAACCAAATATAAACAAGCCACAAAAAAAGCGAAGGAAAACCCACAACAAATCGCTTAAATCGCATCAACAGTTTGCCAAACACGCACATCAACACACACACACACACACCCTTATCACACACACACACATGTAGCCTTACAAAGCGAGGCCCTTGCATCATGTGTGTAGTGAATGATAGCTTGTTGATAGCTCACTTTCCACACACACACACATACAATCACGAAATGTCAACAATCACACACCCAAACACACACACACTCACATATGTACGCCCCGCACAAAGCACCCCTTTTAGCCTGTACATTATGCATATGATTTTCAAATGTTTTTCTTTTTTTATTCGCTAGCTTTTCACTTGATTTTACTCTAAACAAATTTCTTGGCAAACTCACCAAAAAAAGGGGGAAAAAGGGTCTCACATGTAGTCCTTTAAAGGACCCACGGGATGACATGCGAAACGTTCGGAAATCGCGTGCGTAGTTCTGTTTTTTTATACCCTGTAATTGTGATTGTGAGTTAGATTTTTTCAGAGTTTCTGTTAAAAGCGGGCAGAGGTTTTTAAACAGAAAGAAATTGGTTAGTAAAGTTTAAAGATTATAATGTTTGTTTTTGATTTATAGATTATAATATATTCGATGAACTATCTATTAAGCTATTACTTTTTCAATATGTGTAATCAAGAACTTAAAGCTAGAACTTTATCAAACAAAAATAAATGTCTCTTTAATGACTAATAATAGTAACTTATGTGTATATTTTATATCTTTTTCATTCTATTCAGCCTTAAATATAAAAAGAGCACTTAAATAATACTGTGCCTATCACAGGGTATTTGTTAGTCGACTACTTTGTATACTTTAATAGCGACATGTCCTTTATTGTCGGGCAATTGCCGCTTCCGCCGCGGTTTATGCATGTAAATTTGTCCAAAATTGTCGAATTTTTGTGGCAAATAAAAGGCAACATATGAGAAGGGCGAATGTCGAGCTTAAAGCGGGGAGTGTGAATGTTGTGTGTGTGTGTGTGTGTATTTGTGGTTGGCACTTGTCTAATGCTCGCGTAATCATCAACATTTTTATCATAGAATTGGCATTATTGTTGTTTTGAAGGTGGTTCCATGGGTGGTTTTAGAGTTGTGCCCTTGGCTGTTATGGAAATTGATATGTGATATGCGTAGCGAATGGAGGTTGGGAGTGTGAGATAGCGTGGGAATATTATTAAAGTGAATATATATATATATTATTGACATAGGTCAGTCAAGAAATTAATCTCAAGTATTTTTAAAGATGTAGAAAAAAAAAAAAAATAAATATAATACTCAATTAATTCCGTGTTTCAATAATAAATATAAAATATTATTTACTAAGAGCTATTGCTGAAATTAAATAACAGTTTCTTAGAATATATAAGCACTCGTATTTTAAGCTTAAACTTCAGAGATTATGCATCAAATTTTTATAAATTTAGCTGAAGATAAACCAAATTCTAGGGAAGAAGCCTTTGAGTTTGTGCCGCAAGTTAAGCAGATATTCGCTCGTGCTTTTTCGCAGAAATCTCTCATCTTCCCTCGCCTCCCTACTTGTCGCTTTTCCACCTTCCCTCTGCCTCAACTCTTCCTCTGGTTCATCAACCTGAACACTTGCACTTGGAAAAAGCATTGAAAACTTCAAGTCTGAGGCATTGAGTGCTCGCAGCAGCAGCAACAACAGGAAAAGTGCTACTACCCCCCCCCCCCCCTCCCACAATCAAATTCTTAGCTCCCTCTCCATTCACATCTCACCCCTCACCCCTTGGAGCAGCCAGTGTGTTGAGCAAGCTTGCGACATTAATACCATGAATAATATACGCTCATTTCTTTTGCTTTCGCCTTGGCGTTTCCTCGCTTTTCCCATTCCCTTTTCTGTAGCTTCTTCTGCTGTCTTCCGCTATCTTCCGCCGTCGCCGTCGTCGTCGTCGTCTTACAAAAGCCAAAGGGGTTGTTTGTAATTTTTTTAAACAAAATTTTCTTCATTTCGCTTTTACGTTGATTTTCGTGCAACTTGAGAAAAACAAATAAAAAAGGCAAAATGAGTCAAAGGCAATGCTGAGAGCTGTTTGTTGGGTGCGTTAGGAGAGCGGAGAGGGGTTAGGTGGGGGAGGGGGGTGTGGAGGCTGCCTGTGGGGGCTGCAAACGTCTCAATGAGTTTTACGCTCCTTGCTTGATAATGAGCAGCAGCAGCAGCGGCAGCGACAGCAGGAATAGAGTCGACAGCAAGGAAGCAGCGCAGCGACGCGTCGTGCTCAGCCAGCATTAAACTCTTTGACTAAAGCCAGGAGCGAGAGCGAGAGCGAGAGGGCAATGACACTCTCAGGCAGCTCGCAGTCGCACTCGCTCGCACACAAAGGCAGCAGGTGCTGCGACGCCATTCGCAACAACCAAAAGGGGTTGGGGTTGAAGTTGCTGTTGCTGTTGGGTAAGTGGTGGGGGGTGGCAACTCTGGCAGAGAAAGCGAAAGCACTTCGTATGCAAATGAGTTTGTCGTTATCGCTGCCTGCGTCGCTGCTGGCGCTGCCGACTCCGCTGCTTGCGTCGCTGCTGTTGAGAGGGTTGTTTTTGCTTCTATTTTTTTTTAAATTTTTATCCTGCTCTGTCTTATAGGGTTGACTTGATAAGCGCGAAGCTCGATAAATTATGAGCACAAGCGTAAAGGAGTAAAAACGTTAATTTCGAATTTTGCGAAATGTGAAATTGTAATGCGAGTTTGTTTCGTTGTATAATTTGGTTTTCCTCAGGCACTTTGCTAAATACGTATATTTGCAACATGCTGTGTTGCGAATGTCCTTGAGATCCTTGGCACTTTCTCCTTTCCATTTGCCTGCTGTGTGGCCAAGAGATTCGCAATGCCAGCCCAGCGTGGAAATTGAGAACTGGCATCGTTTACAGTTTACAGTCAAAGAGCCGTTTTCCTCATTTCCCTCATTGCCCTCCATACCCGCTGTCTGCTAATTGTGGCAACGTTCTGTATGTGTGTGAGTGTGTGTTTGTTGTGTGTGTACGTGTGTGTGTTTGTGCCAAAAAAATAAAAATTTGCATGCCTTTGCGAAGTGGAACTTCATATGCAGACGGAGGGTAGTGCAAAGGGCAAAGGGCAAAGGGACAACACACAAATTGGCTTTAGTTTGTGTTCATTCATGCGGCGTATTCATTTTAGCATTTGCTTTTATTCTCTTCTTCTTCTTCTTCTGGCTGCTTATCGATAACCCTTTGTGTGTTTTGCATTGATCCTGTTGCAACTTTTGTTGTGCATGCCCGAGTGTGTGTATGTGTGTACAGTTGATTGATGTTTTGCAAAACCCTCTCTATTCTTAACTATGAATATAATGTACTTATATATATTTCACTTAATCGTAACAATGATTGAGTGCCATTAAAGGACTAAAGAATGTTAGACAATGGAAAGTAAACTTAAAATCTATATAAATTGTATTTTGAATACATTTGTTTATTTTATTATTTCTCGTAAATTTACGATTTTAATATAATATTCGAAAATATTCTAATTAATACTTATTTTCAATTTATAACTGAAAAAATAATGTTAAGTTAATTTGACATGCTTAATATTTTATATGATAATCAATATATGTTGTAAGTCTTGAAATAAATTCAAAATAGTAATTTTGCGAGGGATTTTAAATAAGAAATTATCGGGCTTTCTTTTCAAAAAATTTATGGTAACGTTACATCAATTTCGCGCGTTTTTAAACACTTTTAAAACGCTTTTTATAAAGTTATCCATTTCGCGCGATTTTTATAAAAAACCCCATTTGTGAGCGCTTGAAACCGCAATTATTCAACATCAACTAAGCCCAGTAAATCTACCCGAATCCCCTCAAAACAAAAACCCCTAGAAATATTGTTTGGGGCCGCCAAAAAGCGACGCTGCCATATTAATAAGGCTCATAATTTTACCCATTTAATTGAGGCGAATGGCCGCAGGATAATGAACGCAGCAGCCAATGCGGCATCAGCTGCCCCACTGCCCATTCCTCAACCCCCAATCCCCAACCTCCAACCCCCAATCCCCACATTCAAGCATAGTCTATTGCACTTGAGGCGGCTTATTAGAATCGCTTGGTTCGCTGGACGCGAACTTCGGACTTGAAGTCCTGGGCGCAAATCATAATTTTTCAATTTGAATAATGAGAGGCGCTTGGCGGTTGGCGAAGAAGCCTTTAAAATTTATTTCGACGGCCTTTTTTTTATATTTTGCTCATTGAGGGTCGACACAGCGCCAACATCAGAATGAAATCTATTTTAATAATGCTCGATTGGGAGATACCCTATAAGGTAAAAATTAATAAATTTTTGCTTGCCTTTAGTTATAATTTAACTTAAATATAATTTAAGTTGTTAATTAATTTTACTAATCTAAATTGCTTTTAATTGACGAGTAATAAATAAATTAACTAAAGTAATTATATCTGATATTTTCATAGATGTAATTCAAGCTTCTAGTCTAGTCTAGTTCCAGTCTAGTCTAGTTAATATACCTTACATATTTACATATTTGCAGGGTATATTTACAAAAATCCTTGCAGGCAAACACTCGTAAACTCATTTGGAAAAAATTCTGGCTACCCAAGTCTAAATCATTTACTCGAAAGGCAGCGAAGAAAGGCTGAAATGCTAATAAGCAGCCCAGGACTCCCCATCCAGTTGGAGGAGGAAAGACGCCGCTGATGACGACGCTGCCTCCTTGCGTTCTATGTAAGGACATAAGACGGCTTTTATGTAATACATGCTGCCATTTTGTACATAACATGGGGAATGAGAACGCTGTGAAAAGCGAAGCCTTTTTCGGCGACTGCTGCTGTTGAAAGGGGCACAAAGAATGAAAAGAGGCGTCTGATGGGTGGCTGAAAGGTTTTGGCCCTGGTTGGGGCATTTGTTGTTGTTGCTGTTGTTCTTGTTGTTGTTTGCTTGCTGGAGATTAAATGGGAAAAAACACTGTGACATTTTCTGGCTGCGCGACGCGCGCGTTTTTTATACATATATAAAAAAAATATATATATATTTGTTGGTATATATTCTCACGTCTTGCGCTCAGCTGCCGCCGCGTCGCTGAAACTCAAAATGCGTTGTTTGGGGTTGGCGCTTCGGGTTGGGGTTGAGGGTTGAGGGTGGAGAGTATTGTGGGTGGTGGCACTGCGGCGACAGCATTAGTGGGGCGTCTCGCGGCAAATGTAAAATAATGCGAAAGGGCTTCGTTTGCATAAATTAAAAATTTATATAATGTCGCCCGTTGTCGCTGAGTTTTTGGCTTGGGTTTGAGTTTCTGCTCAGGCAGTTGCTAATTTTGTAGGAGCAGGCAAGAGGAAAGAAGAGTGTGGGCACGGGAATTTCTCGCTTACATTTATTGATTAAAAACGAAACGTTTTTTTTTTTAACACAATATTGTAATATATATTTCGCTTTTGTATTCACACAATTCGCCATAAACATAATAAATATACTCGTACATTGAGGTTTGTCGCATTTTTAAAAATTAATGAATTATTTTTTAAATTTAATAATTATGTTAATATTAATATTTATGGGTTTAAAATGCTTGAAAATACAACAACAATAAACTAGAAAATCAATATGCAAAGCAGGACATGCCTTAAATATATATACGAGTACATATACAGGTATATATAAATTTATATAATTATTATTAAATAGTTTTGTTTGTTAATTTGTCTAGTTTTGAGTGCTGTTATTATTTGGACTATATGTATATATATATAAATTGCACATATTGAGCCGAATTATTATGGGTAATGTTGTGTTTTTAACTCTATATACAATTAAATTGACTTTACGATTAAGAGATGAGTATATAGTAAGATATTTGTACACTTATGATAAACATACGATTAGTTAATATTATTATTATTTAATATACATACATAATTCATATGAAACATGTGAGGTGTGTGTACAATGCGCAGATTTCAGGTCCGAGGCGGGGCCTTGAAATGCGTTGACTATTGATTTGTTTTTTAGTTTTTTGTAATTATTTAATCTTGAGGAACTTGTATACCATACACTTTTGAATGAACAAAGAAAATTACACAATATTTTGTTGCATTTGTTTTTGTTTTTTTTGTTTAAACGTACAAACGAAAAATGCATCGAGGGTATTCCGCACCTCGATAAATCGAAACAAGGATTGCACTAAAATTATTCTGTAAGTTAGTGTTAGTTGTTGAGTATGTACAGATCTATATACTATTTTATATATTTATATATACACTTAGACAAGGTTTAGATATTAAATATATGTATGTGTTTTGCTTTCTAAATGCTTTTGGAAAATCGTTTGTTCGTTATGCTTAGTTCATAAAAAATATGCATAAAAATTGCTATATTTAATATGTATATATAACTTTCGATATTGACTTTAAATTTGGTTGCTTGTATATAAATTCTGTTTGAGTTGTACGATTGCCCAAATTGTTATTGTTAGTACATATATTTATAAGTATATATACTTTTTTATATGTGTGTGTTTATGTATTTAGTTAGTAGTTTTTTTTTGTGTGAGTTGCTTAACGACAATCACAACAAATGTTTTTACAAAGAGGTATTGGAGGTATTCGGTTATAGTAGTTCTTCCTGTTTACTTGGTTCACGACTTAACTATTCAATTATCAATTTTATACTATCAATTTTATGAAGTTACGAGTTACCATTTATATTGAGCTATATATTTATATATATGCTTAATTTTATATATATGTGGAAGTCGAATCGTGCAATGTTATGTGATAGGAAGATGATATTTAAATAAATAAAAGTGAATTTGAATTGAAATTTTGAAAATCAAAATATATAAACAAAAATAATAAAATAAAGTTTTTGATTTTTATATTTTTGCCGCTAATAAATAAAAGTAAATTAAAAAACATATCTGAAATAAATAAATAAAAAAAAAACAAAAGATAGTTTTCGTTTTTCATTTCTGTGTTGTCAATTTTATTTGTATAGTTTTTTCTTTATTTTCTTCGGCAACATTTGTCAAGCGTTCATTAAATACAATTTAAAAAGCAAACTAAAAAAATTATTGATAATAATAATAATGTATTATAATGGATAATAAATGCTTGCAATAAAATGAGATTCATGCAATTAAATAATATTATTAGAATTAATAATTTGTGGCAAACAAAACAATTGGCGTACTAATTAAAGATTTTAAATTTATTTTTCGTGCATAACTTAAAGTTAATTTTGATTGATTTCGATTCGATTTGTTTCCTTGATTACCATTGGCATTTTCTTTGAGAATAATCAAATGATTGTTGTTAAATTAGACTAAACAATAACTAAAACTAAAACTATAATTATTTTAAATTGTTTTTGATTGGTTTTTTGTGTGTGTGTTTTTTGGGTGAATCGCTGTGTAATTTACAATTGGCAGCTGGATATTTACAATCTCTGAACAACAACTAAAGATTAAAAGCTAAACTATAAACTAAAATTTAAAATGGCACAATATTTGCTGGGTTAGGTGAGTGTTGGGGGAAAAGGGAAAGGGAAAGTTCTTATATTATAATTGTCTTACTTTTTTAGTTGCGTGTTTTTTGTACAATTTTTTTGGGAGTGTTTTGATTTATGTGCAATTCATTTTGCTAAATGACTAATTAATTAATTAATTCATATTTTTTTTAGTTTCTTTGTAGATTTTTGTTTTGCTTGTACTTAGCATTAAATTCCTGTTCCGAAAACGTTTTTAGCAAAAACGACGCCAGCTTCATCTGATGAGCACTGGCTTTCTCTACTATATATATGTATATATACAATTTCTTTGGAGGATCTGGGTTAGCTTTTGACTTAGATCTGAAGCTGTTGCTGCTGCTGGCGCAGATAGAGAGCAGCTGCATCGTCCAGCTCATCGAGATCAATGTCGTCCTGCTGATCGTGCGATTCCGCGGAACGGGGCGAGTGCATGCTCAGATCCTCGGGCTCCGTCTGCTCGGGCATATCGCTGGCCACGTGCAGGATCTGCGGAGGGGGCAGGCGGAACACGCGCCGAATGTCCTGCGCCTTGCGACGGGCATTGCTGCTGCAGTGGCCATCGACGGAGCTGGCGCCATCCTCGGACAGATCGAGCGGTGCCTCCTCGTCCAGGCTGCTCTTGGCCAGATCCACAGACTCCTCGGAGCCACCATAGCTGGCGCACATCGCCGCAAACTTGTTCGTGGAGGACTCCAGAGCGGCGGCAGCGGCGACAGCAGCCGCCGCCATGGGATAATCCCCGCTCATGGCCGGAGACAGGGCTGGCGTGGGCGGAGATTGGATGCCGCACTTGTGGTTCATCAGGTGATGGCGCCGGCGGAACTTCATGTGGCAGCGATCGCACTCGAAGGGCTTCTCCCCGTTGTGCACCAGCATGTGGGACTTGAGCTGGTTGGAGTCGCTGAACTTGCCGTCGCAGATCTCGCAGGTGTAGGGACGCTCGCCCGTGTGGACGCGCAGATGGCGTCGCAGATTGGCCACCTGCACGAACTGGCGGTCGCAGTGGGAGCAGTGATAGGGCTTCTCGCCCGTGTGCAGGCGCATGTGCGTCTTCAGGTGATGATCCCGCGTGAAGCGCTTGTGGCACTCGGGGCACTCGAAGGGCTTCTCCCCGGTGTGTGTCCGCTCGTGGTTCTGCAGGACATGCTTGTAGCCAAAGCTGCGCGAGCAGATCTTGCACGTGAAGCTCTTGTCCCGCGAGGGATCTTTTGGAGCGGCTGCCGAGCTGTTGTTGTTGTTGTTGTTGGTTGAGGTGGCTTCATGTGCCGAGGAGTTGGGTGAACTGCCGCTGGAGGGCGGGGAAATGGGACCGTTGGGTGTGTGGTACAAATCGCTGA
This sequence comes from Drosophila subquinaria, assembly GCA_037043405.1. NCBI lineage: Eukaryota > Metazoa > Arthropoda > Insecta > Diptera > Drosophilidae > Drosophila > Drosophila subquinaria. Next base: position 628,970 of record JBAMBL010000498.1, on the reverse strand, counting down.
CACTCATGCTGATCTCCGTCTGGAATTCCTTCTTCACCGACAACTTGCGCGACTTCTTGACCGGCTCACCCAAGTGCTGCTGATGATGATGCTGCTGATGATGATGATGATGATTATGCTGTGGCGTGCTGTTTGGCGAGCTGAGCGGATGTTTGCCGCTGCTCGGCACCGGCGAATGTGGGCTGGCGGGCGGGGAGTGCAGATGTGTGCCGGATACGGGTAACTGGGACTGCTGCTGCTGCTGCTGATGCTGTGCCGCCCAAGCGCCGAACAGCGCCGCCGGATTGTGTGGAAAGAGTGTGTTGGCCAATGTGCTCATCGGCAGCTGGGCCATGAAAGCGGCCGCCTGTCTGTTGGCCGCCATCAGCTGTGTGGGCGACAACATGCCGAAGGCGGAGGCCGCCGCTGCCTGTTGCAGTCCCATTCCCGGATATAGGTGGGAGTTGGAGTGCGAGCTGGCCACTGGGCTGCTCGCTGATGTGTTGGCGGACATGGGCGGTGACAGAGACATGGAGCGATCCACGACGAGTTCCTCGCGTTTGATGCCTGCCAAAGCGGCTGCCAGGCCTAAAAAACAAAGCAACAAAAAAGGGAAAAGTTAGCAACAAATATATAAGAAATTTTCTAGTTTCCCATTTTCCCAATTTCCCAATTTCCCATTTCCCTCATGCTGAGCTGTCAGTTGCAGTTTGGTCAGTTGCCCGGCGGGCAACATTGAAACTTAAAGTTAAACTTAAAGTTAAAAGCAAAACGAAAAACGAGAAACGCACGTGTGTAAAAGCTAAACGACTTTAAGCGAAGAGAGCGCAAAGTGAAGAGCTTAAGAGCGCCACATGTGTGAAGCATGCATGTGTGTGTGCGCTCTCGCGCTCTGACTCGCACGCTGTCTCGCTCTGGCGCTCAGTTTGGCGTTTGTTTTGGTGGGCGTTGCGAGTTAAACGAGTTAAATGCCGGTTCTGCTGCTGCTCAACTTGTAAACAAAACTTAATTGTGTGCAGCACATGTGTGTGTGCGTGTGTGTGAGTGTATGTGTGTTGAGCTGTTGCCAAAATGGCGCTTAATGTTAACTTGAGCACATTGAGACGTCGTTATTGCTGTGCGTATTTCGAGTGTGAGTGTGTGAAAGTTGCTCTGCTTTAATGTGCTTTAATGTGCGGCAATCGCAAAATTGCATGAATTAATTGCTACTATTATTAAAGACTGCAATTTATCCGCAGTAAAATCAGAATTGCTTTGCTTTTAAATCCTAAGATAGTTTCGACCCAATTTAAACTGTTTATAAAATTTCTTTTTTTTTTTGTTTGTTGCTGTCTTTTACTTACTTCGTGTTTGCGCGTCCTGCAGCATTGATATAGCCATAACTGTGTTGTCCTTGCTTTCAAATTTCACTTAACTTTTAATTTAATTTTGTTTTTCTTTTCAGTTCTGAACACAAATTTTCATTTGAGCTGCGTTTGTTTTTCTTTGTTTTTTGTTTAAACAAATTCGCGCACTTTTTAGTTTTGGTTTTTGTACTTTGAGGTAGTTTTTTGCACAGTTTACAAAAGTTCACGATATACAAAATGAGGTAGTTGCAATTAATTTATATTCATTTAATTTAATTTAATTTAATTATTTTAGTTTAGTTTGATGCGTTTTAGTTGAGGTATTTGGTTTGTTGTTGTTGCTGTTGCTGTTTTATGTCACACGTTTCAATGCACAACAATTTGTTAAATATTTGTTATTTCCTTCAGTTGGTTGTTGAGTTGTGACTGTGACGAGTTGTCGCTGAGAAATGTTATGAAGCGAGTGACTGCAACACGTTTTTATATTGAGCCGAGAGCTGAACTGAGCTGAGCTGAGTAGTTAGTATCCTTTGCGCTGTGGAAATCCTTTTGAAGCAACAAATTTTGCGTGAGTGTAAGTATGTAACGGTGTGTGTGTGTGTGTGTGTGTTTGTTTGTTTGGCACCAGAAAAAAAACTGTGCTCCTCTCACTGTCAGAGCCAAATCACGAATGATACGAATTCGCCGCGTGCGCTAACTATAAGTACGCTCGCAGCGCTCACCCTCTCTTCACCGACACACACGCACACAGACGCACGCATAGCATACGCACTCAAGCGCTCACTCACTCACTCACTTACTCGCTCACTCTCATGCACGCATGAAAGCAGCCAGCAATCAGCCAAAGGGAGGAAGCACGACAGCAACAACGACAACGACAAACGAAACGAAAAGAAACCCGACGACGACGAAACAAACCCGATGCTCCCTCCGATCAAAGCAGGTACCGTGCTCTCCTTTATGTGTTATACTGTGTGTGTGTGTGTGTGAGGTTGTAAAAAACTGAGCGCTCAGTTGAGCGCAGCTCAAAAATCCCCTTAGCTCTTTCAGCTTGTTGTTGTTTTTGTTTTTCCTGATTCTACCTTAAGATTGTCGTTCATTCTTCATGTACATATGCAAATTGGTGCGACAGAGACGTCCAAATGCCTCACATAACTCAAGAGCAACATTCGGCGCACTTTTAAGATGCCACAACTAAACTATGCACTTCTTTTTATGTCTGCAGCAACAGCAACAAATACAAAGTTGACTTTTAGCCAAATAGCCTAAAAAGTTAATGCGGCGGGTGTAAAAACTTTTATGGTTTTATGACAGAGGCGTTTTTTATTTGCTGTTGTCGTTGTCTGTCATAAAAAAAATAAAACACCAAACTAACAGCTACCTATGAGCTCTTAAAAAACTTGTGCGTACTTCCGTTTTTTTTAGGCCCGACCATAAAAAAAGGTTTTTGCTAAAAACATATAGAGCAAACAAATATTTGAGTTGATTTTCTGTCTACTTACACTTAGGAGTATTTATATTTCGACTAAAACTTATTTTAAATAGTAAATAAAACTATAACTTATTTTAAATATAAAAGATATAAAAAAAGAACACATAAACAAATGTAAATATAATTAGGGCTTACATACAAGTAATTTTGATAAACAAATTTGTTAAATCTTAATTTTAGTACGGAACAGTTAGGACTAAAAAGACTCAAATGATTGTGACAATTGCATCCAAAAGTCGCTCAGCAATTAACTCATTTTGAGGAGACCAACACTTCCCCTTTTGGATATAATGCGAGAAAGAACTCAATCTCAATTTCCTGAAGGGGGATGATAAAGGCGAGAATGCAGAGTGAATCACTCAACACACACTCACACACATTAAGCAAAAGAGGAAGCGAGAGAGCGAACGCCAAAAGTCACAGAAAAGAGATGTGTATTCGGGTTGGAGGGAGAAAGTAAAGGGGCGAGGGAAGGGGAGTCGCTTCGCTGTGCTGGGAGCGTGCGCTGTAAGAGAAAACAGGAAGTAAACAAAACAGTGGAAACACTCCTCTCTCCAACTCTCGCCCTCTCAACTTCTGCTTCTCTTTGGGGTGTGAAAGGGGCGCAGTCAAAGTGAAAGTGGCGCGAAGGGGAAAGAGAGCATTTATTTGAGTATTTGAGTGAGTTTTTAGCCTGTTGAGTTCAGAAGCAGAAGTCTTCGATCTCCCCATGGCCATTGAGCAGCGTTTAATGGCCAACTAATTGCCGGCACACGTCTAAAAAACCAAACCATAAATAAAAAAATAGTAAAAAAAAGAAAACTGAGAGCCAGGTAACAAAAAACTGAGCAACTATTGCAAAACCCCTTTCTAAAAAACAGTCAAGAACAAGAAAAAATGAAGTGCAAGAAGCTATTTTTTTTTTTTGGTTGGTTGCTTGCGCTGTTGACTTTTGCGGATTGACTTTTAAATGGTTTTATGTAGATTTTTATGGCCAGGACCAGGACTAGAAGTTATGCTGAAAATCTACACATACATATTTAGGTAGGCCAAGGACGGCGCGTCCTGCGATGTCCTGCGACGCGACGGGATGTTAATTTCAACTACCGTGGAAATTTCGAAAGTGAAACCAACTACAATGGCAATAGTTTTGTGTGTTGTGAGTTGTTGTTATTGTTGCCGTCGTCCTTTCTTCATTATCCTTGCTCTGCATAATGTTACGTAAAACTCATGAAACTCCTGCTGAAACCATTCCCGCCGGATTATGCCATTTTTGACGAATTTCTAACGATTCGCAGAAAGCATTAAAATCAACAGCAACAACAACAACAACAACCACGTTGTCTATGAGTTTGACTTTGAGCTGGGCAAAAAATGAGAGCTGATAAAATTGATAAGTAATAAGCGATATTCCATTGAATTGGACCCCTTCATTCCATATGCAAATAATATCTACAGAAAATCACACGGTGTGTATATTGCGGATTAGTCAGAAAGAATTAAGGGACAGAGATTGATAAGCTATGAATTCTGCGACTTGAAGATCCGGTCATCACTGATAAGACAATGTCAGTCCAGCCAACCCATTATCAGCGCTTGCAGTTGCCAACAGAAATTCCGAAGCTGGAGAGGTAAAATATTATATTGTAGATAGAGAAAGAGAGAAGGAGAGAGAGGGAAGAAAGTAGCTAAATCCATAAGTGGGGCAGTAGTGCGTAACAATTGAGGAACAATAATAATGCGTATCTATCGCAGTACTCCCTAGACAATTGGACAAATTATTTGTAATTAGTGCGTAGCACTTGACATTGAATTATGGCAACTTTGCCAAACTATTTATAAAACAAACAGAAAAAAAATATTTAAAAAATATATACATCAATTTGAACTTTGAATTCTCAGTTCTTATTTAATACTAGTTTAAGATTAGGCAAATTTAGTATTATAATTTTTGATGACTTAGTAAACGTAGCACAAACATTTTCGACATTTTACTGAGACGCAGACAGTTGAAAGGTCAAAGTCAAGCGAAAGTGAAAATTGAGAACTTTTTAGTTTGTATGTGAAATTTAAGTGTTTAATAGATCAGTCAGACCAGCATTTTTAGCATTTTTTTAACTCTTTTGCTGCAGCTGCACTAGTTTCCAGTTTCCAGTTGCCAGTTTCAGGTTACAGCTGTTGCCTTCATATAAATGATCATATAACCATAACCCTACCAAAAAGCCATCGAAAAATACATATAAATTTAAAAAAAAAAACACAAAAAAAAACACAAAAAACAAGGACAAATGTTTTACAAATATTTTTGGCAAGGGACAGACAGAAAGTGAAAGCAGCCGCACACGTTGAGCATGCGCCACAGCAAGGGGTAGAGTTTAGAGTATAGAGTAAGGGTTATGGTTAGGGGTAGTGCAGTAGGGTTAGGGTGCGCCTAGGGGTATATGTATAGTGTGTCTATAAAGAGTTCTCGAGCTCGTATGCTGGGTGCGATATGCGATATGTGTGCCCACAAATTTTTTAGCCATTTGTAACACTCGATCGATATAGAAGGGGAAACGTAACTTGACTTGATTTATGGTCAATCGAGCAATGACGATTTGATAATGATAATGATGATAATAAACATGACAAATCGAATTGTTATTGATTGTGGTAAGTATATTAGTTACACACACAGATACATTTACAGTCTATTGCGGCGCTTAATGAACTGCCATGCAAATCAGCTGCTTAAAGACTTAATCCGAGAGCTTAGCTCAAACTGAATGAAAGGATGAAGGCTGAAGGATCTAAGGATCTAAGCCACGCAATCTTGGGCCAACTAAGAGTACGTCTTACTTTTACTCGCAGCTCGAACTTTGTATTAAACAAATCCGCTTTTTAATGCTCCGAAAAACCGCGCGTGACAGAGTATCTAAGTATCTAAGTATCTGAGAATCTGCTACCCTTTTGTATATGTGGCTAATGAGCGCGGCTTAGAGCTAAGGACGTGGTTAAAGATTGGCCAACATGTGCTCAAAGAGTTGGCCACGGAAATTACGAAGTATTCCATAGATTATCTAAGCTGCGCTTCCAGGAAACATGTCACAACTTTCCACTTTCTCTCTCTCTCTCTCTCTGGCTCAAAAAACATTCATGAAATTTAATCTGCCGCTTGATTTTCCACTCTAGTTCAGGGGCGTGGCAGTTGCTCCTTGCCTCTTGGATGCATATGTGTAAACAGGCTCCTGAACTCGGGACAGCGCTGACAGCCCGCAGCATCCCTAAAAAACACACGCTGCTCGTCATTTTTTAGGGAGACTCAACAGGCTTGATATCAAATTGATTGCATTGCCGCGGCGAGGGGAGATTGTTGAGTGCTGAGTGCTGAGTTCTTGAGACTTGGGTGCAGATGTGAGTTGAATTGAGGCGCACGCCAGACGCACGACGGGACCAAGGACTGAGGACTCAGAATATGCCGGCAACGGGTTGAGCTTGAATGAATTTCTTTGAGCACACGACACACGGCCCAAGAAGCGGCTCAAGCTAATCCCAGTGATTTAATTAAGCCAGCGATTGAATTGAGGAAGCTGCAGCAGCAGCGGAAACAGCAGCGGAATCGGAATCGGGAACGGGAACGGGATTGAGATCGGGATTAGCTAAAGCCAGGTCTGGTCAGTTCCTATTGGGATTAAGATTAGGCAACCGCTAAGCAGCCCGGATTAGCGACTGAGATTGAGCTCTCAAAGAGAAGAGACAGGAATTGAGATGAATTGAGTTAAACGATATAAGATATTTAAAATATTTTGAAGTTTTTAGAGACTTGAATTGAGTTAAATGATATGAGATCTTGTAAATTTTGAGAATATTTTAGATATTCTCTAATACTGTTTATTTATTTTCTTTATTTCGATTTCATAATATTATTAAGATTAAGAGATAGTTATAAATTAATAATATAATATAATATAATTTTAGCTTTAGTTTTAAGTTTTAAGATTAATTTTAAATGTAGTGTACAATTTTAATTATTTTTAAAATCTGTTGTGATACGTAAATTATAATATTATAATACTACTATTATTATTATTATTATTTTATATTATATTTGTACATTTTTTTATTATTAAATTTAAATTAAATTTTTATTTTTTTTTGTTTGTGCTTTTGGCTTTCTTGGAATGAAATTCGCAATGTTTTGTCTGCTTTTTATGATCATTCCTGCTAAACACAATTTCGTGTCTAACTCATTAAAATTGTTGGCAACATTTTGCGCTAATTGTTGGCCGCATTCACAATTCACAATGCGCTGAGAAAGGACCTAATGCATGTAAATAGAACACCCAAAAGTGCTGGCCAGGATTAAGCAGCTAATCCGCCTAGTCCTCTACTCTCTTCTCTCTCTCTCTCCTATCTGTAGCTTTCTCTATCTCGCCGTCACTTTCGTTCTCTTACTCGTCCTTCGAGTCCGTTGAGCATTTTAGTGGGTTGGTCCTGGGCTAATTCTAATTACAAACATACGCAAAGTGTTGTAGACTGAAACTATGGAAATTCTTATGAAACATATTTCTAAGCAGCTGTACATACATCCACACACACATCTTCACACACACATCTACACACACACACACAACACACACACACAGTTGACTCTTGCTCTTGTTTAATTATGAAACTCTGATTTGCTGGATTCTCTGTCCATTCAGTTGGCTAATAGTTCACTAACCTCATACCGTTGGCCCATTAAAAAACGGCATTGGTAAAAAGCGTTTAGAACTGATCGTAAAACCAGGTAGAGCAGTAAAAAACGTCTAAAAAACGGAAGTGCAGCAGGATCTAAACCAAAAACGGCACTCGTAAAAAACTGGCAAAAAAGTCAAACCGCGCACATTACGCGACAGTCAAGGACATGCTCAAAAGGACAAAGAGAGCGAGATAGAGAGAGAGAGAGAGCAGAATGTGAGAGAAGTTGCGCTCTCTCTGGTTGCGGCGAATTCGTCGAGTTGACTTTACGACCGCGATCGATCTGCCAGGACATGCAAATGCAAGGCAAATGCAGCATGCACCGGATTTACGAAACAAAAAAAGAGGCAACGTCATGTCCCTGTTATTATGACTGTTTATGACGCAAGTCCTGGCTGTCATTCTTAATCCGGTTTAGTTCAACTTTGCACATTTTTTGCATTGTTTTAGTCCAAAACGATCTCCGAGCGGCCGCGCGATCTTTTTGTCTTTTTTGGCATAAAATTGACTTCTTAATTGCCAAAGATGCGTGGTATTTGGCCAAGGTATTCAAGGCTGGCCAGGTAGCTGGCCCGATCCCGATCCCGCTCCGATCCGAACCGAACCGACCTGGCAAAGAGGTAACCCACGCTTACAGGTAGCTGCCTGCTCTCGCTCGCTCGCTCTCTCTCGATCGCCGGCTCTCTTGTTTAGGAATTCCATAATTATGATCCTCGTCGCAGTCAGTCGGGCTTCTAGCGAAAAAAATAAAGAGAATACACAAAACATGGACAACTGACCGTCGGAGTCGCGAAAAAAATCGCGTCGCGCGCTAAGCCGGAGATTAGCCGACGGATTTAGAGGAAAATCCATCAATATTACGCCCATGTCCCAGGCGGATCAAGCTCTAATCGCCGTGCTTAAGACTGACTTATTTTGCTGAAAAAATTTAATCCGCCCTCTCATTCGAGGTAGGCGTAATATTCTTTTTTTTTTCGGTTGTTTCTTTACAGGCCGCCCGACTAATCCGGGGGTCAGCTGTTCAGAAGAAGCAGAAAAAAAGAGGTAAAAGCCAAATGCATATGGAAAAAATAGAAAAACAAATGTAAATTGTAGCAATTTTCGAAATGTTTATTATAATCCTTAATCCTAGCGCAAAAAGTTAAAGCCTGGGATTAAGTAAAAACAGTTGGCGTTGACCAAACCTGAAGGCAGGCAGGTAAAATTTGAATTGCAGCCGGAAAATGTTGCTTAGCGAGTGGATCATAGTTGGATTATAGTTAACTTAAGGCGTGCGATTAGGAGCGATTCTGTATGATCTGCGATTAGCGCCAGGATCTACAGATTTGTGGCGCAATAATCAGCCACAAGTCGCGAGTTCCGCGCGGATTGTGATTTGATCTCTGGATTGAACTTAGATCCTTCAGGAAGTGCGTGTGGCGGTGGTGGCGTGTGACATTCACTCACAGAATGGGCTTGGGTTTGGGTTTTTGGAATACAGAAATGGCATTTGAATTGCAATTTTAAAATAATGAATATAGTCTATTTGAAACATATTTTATAACTTATTTTATTTTATATATTTTTATATATTTATTTATATATTGTCAGGCTAAAAGCAGCCGACACAAGTTAATTTAAAATTAAACTTTCGTAGTCTACGTTTAGTGAGAGAGGAAAGATTGAATAAGAGAAGTGTTCAGTATTCATATTCAGAAAAGCAGAAAAATTATTGAACCCACCATTTGGGAATGACATTTATACTATGCAATACGAAATTGATTAAATGGCTAATTTTTGACTACGCAAAAGCAAGCAAAAATTCCAAATATTCTTAATCATATTTGGGAAAGTTTTATTATTGTTTTAAAGAGCTTTGGACTTCTTGGGAACTGAAATGCCAACCTGAAAAAAACCAATATTACATTTTTATTCAATTTTAAAATTTCCCCAAGTAAAATCTAATAAAATAAAAGCTTATGCGAAATGTTTCTCGAACAACATTCAATTTCTGCACTTGGATCTACAATGCACACCATGGGAACCAATTCGCTACTTGGATTAACTAGTCTGAGAAGGAGTCCAGTTTGTGCCTGAAGTGAACGAAATCTTGAGTCTACAGGAAGATCAAAGGAATGTGCAGCCGAAGGAGAACGGTACAAACTTCAGACCTCAGGGAGAATATCATTTCTCCTTGCATTCGACAGAGAATGGAAACTATACAAATCAGCTTGGCGTCGGTAAGCTCTTAACATCATAATTTTGATATCTCGAACTTTTACATTTTTGTCCAATAGACAAAGGCAATGAAAAGAAAAACAGTTTTGATGATCTACTAACACTTTTAACGGATGGAAAAATGAATACTTCTCAAAATCGTCGTTATTTAGAAAAAGTCTACATATCAGGAAATATGCAAGTTTTCACTATCAATGATTCAATATTTTTTCTTCAAGGTGGCTCTCTGGCAATTAAGTTCAAAAAGTAGTCGAAATTTTGACCAAACCCCAGCCAAAAATTGGACTGTGACAATCTATTAAAATCGACACGAGAAAAACCAAAAATTGTATTACTAAACCAATGAATTAATCATTTTAGTTAATAAAATTAAAAGCTTAAAGAGAAAGCAGTACTTATTGTATTATTATTAATTAAATTTAAGAATCTGAAAATTGTCTTTCTTTTTTTAAATATTGCATCAAATTTCTATAGAATAAATGGTAAATATTAAATGATTTCAAAAATATTACATGTAATTTTGCAGTTTCAATATAAGTTAGATTGCATTTTTAAAAGTATATTTTGGAGCAGAGTGCTACAATTGAAATGCACTTTATCCTCTGACTGTTGCTGCTTATTACCAATTTCAATCACTTCCGTTTGGGTCATTCATCTGCTTCCTTAACTGTTTTACTTTTTATATTTTTTGAGCTATTCAACCAAGATCTTTATTTGTTCGTCTATCTCCTTTTTTTTTGGCAACAACAATAGACGTTTACTGGCCTCTTAGCCCCTGTCCCAAATTCCTGCCCCTCCCTCTCCCTGAGCTAGTTCTGATCAACGGCCAGTGAATTGGCTCTTTGTATGTTTTTGAAGATTTATGCAATTTGTCCAAGATTCTGTTTGCAACTTCCTGTGCCTTGGCTGCCATTCAGTTCTCTTTGTTAACATGTTACCAAATTCTACTCTGAGCTGATCCCGTGCCTCGTTTTTGGCGGGGGAAGAAGGCAGTCAAGTCGCTGATTGTTGTGCTGTTTTCTAAGCGGCCTACGTCGTAATTGAGTGAGATTTGTGTGCCACTTGGTGGCTGCCACATTGTTGGCTCAGTTCCAGCAGCTGTTGCAACATTTAAGCGGCTTTAGGGCCAACTTCAACGTCAACTCGTGCCTAGAATTGAACTTTCCACCAGTATCCGGCCCAGGACACACCCCTCTGCCCCCTCTGCACCAGCTGCCCCTTAGGTGGCATTATCATTCCAGCAGATGCAAATGAGTCCCTGTTGTGTAATTAGCTGGTCCAAAAGACAACTCAGTCTGGTTGCCACTCGCTTTTCTTATCAGTCACAAATTTTTTGGCCTCGCGGCGATGCGACGCAACTTTGAGTTTTTACTTTGCTTTACTTTGTTTTTTTATTATTTATTTTTGGGCTTCTTATCAGTGGATGTGTTGCTATTTCTTGCATCTCACATGCGTGTGTTGCGAATAGACGAAAAAGATCGCAATTAAAGTCATTTTTTAAGCGGCTGCCAGTTGAAACGCAGCTCAAGATCAAGGATTTTTGGCCGTTATCACTGGGTCGAGCAATGCACTCGAGCAGCATTTAGTCAACGAGTTTCTTATCAACAGTTCAGCCGGTCTTATTTAGTCTTTTCTACTTTTTATTTCAAATTTGCAAACTTTGCCTAGCATCTAACTTAAAAGAGTACCAAAAAAAAGTGAGATTTGTCGGGGAAATGTTAAGGTGATTTTTGTGTGTAATTTTCCAATGTTTTTGAATCATTGGGATTTCTCAAAATATGTGTTTTTAAACGAGGTATATTGATACAGATTAAACCCAAACTGATAAGCATAAATATTATGACGTATTTATATAAGAAAAAATTTGAAAAAATTTTGTTTTTTTTCGGCTGTTGTTTGGTTCATTTGATTTCTGTGTCATCCGATTTTATATCTGAATATAGATAATTTATTTAAGTCAGGGAAAAAAGTGTATGTGCCTTTTTAACATTTACTTACTTCTTAGGAAGTTTTATTGTGATAAAGCTTTATTTATAATAAAACTTTAGCATTTTTCAAATTTTTGAAAAATAATCAAAATATGATTTTAGCAAATCAGGCGATTAAAATGTAACCAAATCCAGCATAATAGTACTTAAAATAGATTCATTATCGCGAATTTGCGAATGCTGCACAACAAGTCAATAAAAATGCGAAATGATCATTAACTTTTAACATTCCACAAAGATTAATTCATAATGTCTCTGGTTTTGTTTCATTTGCTGTGAATAAAATGGGTTAATCAGAGTCAAAAATTGATACGCTGATGATTTGGGGAATGCAGCAATCTCATATTGAATTTTGTTTATTTGCACAATTTTTAATTTGATAATGTTCGAGCATAATAATTCATTTTTGAGTGAAGATGCGATGCTCTGTGAGCTATGGGGCCGATAAGGGTCGCAGTCATGGCCGTTCACGGCCAGTCGCGTTTTACGTGCGGGTTTTTGCGGCGCCAAAAAAGCAAAGGTGCGACAATCATAATGATGATGTTGGTGCGCGATAATGATGATGATGGTTCGTGGTGACGTGATGTCACTCATGTGTCCACAACACAAGCACAGCAATCCAATTAAACAAGGCAAGGAAACCGCACAAAAGTTGACGCCTGACAGGATAATCAGGCGCAATTGTTTGGCAATTAGACGTTGCCGAAGTCCTAGAAAAGTTACCTAAAAAAAAGGCATTTAAAGTGGGGAAAATAAAAAGGTGGGAATGACAAGAGTATCGCATTGCACACGCATGAGCAGCTTTTCAAGTCAAACTTGAAGGACATGGCATGTCCTTTTGTCTATTGCTGTAACTCGTAGCTGTCAACAAGGCCGCCATGTCAATTTACTCGTGTAAATTTGCAAAAATGAAGCTGTAAATTGCATTGATTGCTCGTTGACAGCTGTAGGACAATTGACAGGACGATAACGAGGCGGGGTCGACTGGGTCGGCACAGTGGGCCACACAGACAGTCGGACAGCAAGGCAGCCAGGATATTCGCAAGGATAACTTGTCAACAAGCGCGCCGAATTGTAATTTTTAACGGCCAATCCTTTTGGGCAGCTACCAGTCGATCAATTAATCAAATCGATGCGACGGCACCTACAACAGCATTTGGTATCCCTTCAGTATCCTGTGTGTCCTTTAATCAAACTGCATGATTTATGGATTGCGTAGGCAGCTCTCTTCAAAAGGCAGAAGATTGTGTAAAAGTCGCAGTTTTTATTTCTTTATATATACCTTTTTATTTGTATTTTTTGTCAATGGCCTTTGGCTTTGTTTGCATCGGCAAAGACCATTAAAAATTCGGCCTGCCACTTGGCCAACAGGACAACACTCAACTCAGCCAGTTGGCCAACTTTCATACTGCCAAACGATTCATTAATCATAATTCTTCTCGCTGCTGCCTCCACTTCAGTAGCCGCTGCAGATTATTTCTTGTTCTTCTTCTTGTGCAAAGAACACACACAAAAACTGCAGTTCAAGAATTTTCAATGCCTCAAAACTTTTGTCGAGTTTTCCTCATTTTACTTTTTTCTCTATTTTTTTAGACACTTTGTCAAATATTCTCGTCATGCGGCGTCGTTCTAGTTATTCAACGGGTCCTAATGAAAGGCGAATCCAGAGGAGCAACAGTCGCACATTTCTCTTCAGTTTTTAAACAACTCATCGCAGATGGCTAACTCTCTATTGAACACGTTGTTTGGGCCAACTTTGTAGAATCTAGTTAAGATTTCAACTGAGTTTAGAATATACGTAATATGTCTTTTTAATGCATTATTTTTTATGCGGTTATGATTTAAAGTGAACTATCTTTTGGATATCTTACCAACATAAAATCTAAGTATATTAAGTATATTAATTTTTAGTTTTTTATCAATTCAGCTAAATTTAATTTGAATTAATTTAATATTATTTATTTACCTAACATTTACCTACATTTTTACATTAGTTGACACTAAATAATATACAAAATTAATATCGTTTTTTTTCTTATTTTAGAATATTGTTTATTTTTAATACCTGGCCTTATTATTTGGTATATGTAACATATGTAACATATCGCTAAAGAAATCCAGCACTTAAATCCCAATCTAATCCTAAACTCCAAAATCCATTAGACTACGAGTATTCTTAAATATTGACCTTAATTTCTTCCGTTGATTTCTTCCGTTTCAACTCTTTTCATCAGTATTTCCAACGATTAAAGAGAACAACTGCGTGCAGTTCGAACATCTAGCAGGATTACTGCAGATCTAAGACACATTTGTCTATTGGAAAAATTGATGCCCGGAACTGGCAACTTGTCACTCAAATTATGCAAAGCAAACCAAAGTCAAAGAGATGCCGTCGGCGGTTGGGGATCAAAGGACGCTCCTGAAGCTGGTTCAGATAAAAGAAAAGAAAAGGGATAATCATGCTCGCATGCGTGTCTGTTAATTTGTTATAATATCACGTAAGAATCGCCGACGAATCGATTTTTTATGTTAATGCCGCAAGGTGACAACTCAATTTGTTGCTCGGCGACATCAACGGACCCAAAAACGTGTCCATACAGTAGACCAAGAAGCTTAACAACCGGGCCAACTATCTGCCCAGTCGAGACGTGTTCAGTTCCAGTCCAAGTCCATTGTCGTCCTCTTTGTCCTGTCCTGGCTTGGAATTGGCACACGAGCAAAAAAAAGTAGAAAAAGAAAAACTGCGCACAAATCTTTGCTATCGGCTGCTTGTTGCCTTGACGCCAGTTTCACAGGACATCAGGACATTGGGACATCAGGAGACTTCCGTATGCGGTTACACCCACACACACACACACACACACTTGGGTTACACACACACATTTTCAAAATGGGTTTTCAGTTACCGAAAGTAGTGCAAAGTGTCGAGTACTCGCACTTGATTTGGTTCCTGACGACGACAGCGGCTTCCTCTTCCTGCGACTCTGTGTCGCGCCACTTGTCGCATCCTCGCGTCCTCGCCACAGTCACAGTCCTGGCAACCCTGCAACGTCTACGCTTTGCCTCCTTTGCTGCACTCTTGTTTACACAGTTGGCCAGACAGGCGCATCGTCCTTTGTTTTAAACATTGTGCAATGTCCTTGCTGCGTTGTTGGCTCGTTCAGCATGTGAACTATTCGTTTGCCGTTGGAGGTCCTTTTGAAGCTGAGACTGTTTAACTCATTTGTAGAGTAACCAATTGAGTAACCACTTGAGATGCTTTAAGAGTCATTTCAACCGTTTAAATTATAGTTAGGGATGGAGTAGGGCATGAGGAAGTTGGAGAGGAATATAAAAATTGTAAATTTTGTAGGAGCTGCATAGAAACAAAGTAAATTAATGAATAATAATGATAGTAATAAATATTAAAAATTTAAATAAAACAAATTGAAATATAAATTCATATATATACATATATATTATGCCTCTATTATTTAAATATGATTAACTGATAACGAGCTTTATCAAAGATTCATGATAAAAAATAATTTAAATAACCAGTTTCAGAAAACTTTGACAGTTGGAAGGAATATGAGGAGCTTTCGATTTTTAGATAAGTTTAAACTGCTCAATCTCAAATTTCAATTGAAATAGATAGTTAGTCATACTCAAATTTATTTATATATTCAAATTCTATCCTTAGAGCTACAAGTTAAGCCCATATTAAAATTTAAAATGTAAAATAATACAATTTTTATTATTTGTTTTCTTTTTTTTAATTTTGTTTCTAGCTAAATTTAGTTTTTAAAGTGTGTAACAAGATTTGCTTTAAGCTGCAATACGTCTTTGACAATTTTTAAATCATGTCAATTCTATAAATATTTCCACTTTTCGAATACAATTTGAAACTATTTCGAATTCGTTCACACCTAAATAATAGATTTATACCTTTTATAGAGTCTGTTAATCTCTTAAATTTATGTCATTGATCATTAAAACCACATCGAAGGCTTGTCCGAGTTTGTCGCCCGCATCGCTGCGTCCCCCTCTCGACCCGCGTTTCACGACGACCATGACAACAACCCAGAAGAACAAAAAAGAATGCGGTAAAATGCAGACGAAAAAATATAACAATTAGCAAACAAATGCCAAATGGAAAATTTGACTAAACAATGGGGAACAAACAAGGCAAATATATTTCATTTGAATATTGAATCGAGTCGAGTCGAATGCTATTGGACATTTGTTTGGGTTCGCAATTGTTACGCCTCCATGTGGCATAAATTAGATGCCACTTAGACAGCAACTAGGGGCAGTCTTCCCTCCCTCTCTTTCTCTCTCTGAGAATTGAAATGGAAATAAAAATTGATTAACAATATGCGGAAATATTTAGTTACGTTTGATTAGAGAGAAATAGAAACAACTGAAAGTGCGGCATCATCAGTTTAAGTGGCTCCAGAGGAGAAGGGAATAAAAGGGGGAGGGGTTAACAACCACAACAACAACAAAATATATGTCACTCCGGATATGCCAGTTAGTCAGAGTACAAGCAGAGGAATCCATTGAGGTGGTTAGCTTATGCGGGTTTTCAAAAATACTTTCACTTCAGCCGCAGAATCAAGCCACAAATCGCCCATAGCCACGCCCCCTTTGTGGGGTGCCCACTTTCACCTATCGATCGCTATCTGCAATACGATAACCGATCGTTACCTGGACCCCCGGATATGGAACGATTGAAATGAGACCGCGATCTGCGAAACCTGCACTGAGGAAGTGAAATTTGAAATTTGAATTTGTGCCGCAGGGCGTGTCCTTGATTTCCATTGTTCGTTGCTGATTTTGATGTGGAATTTATAGAAAATCTCCGCGTATACGATTAATAATAAAAGCGAAAGTCGAAGGACGAAGGACGACGACACGCTGATGCCGGAAATGGTTTCACTTTTATCAACGCACCAACCAAACGACCGAAGGACCAAAGACGGATCCTTATTCTGCTGCCTCGCTGATTTATGTGTGCCTAGTTACCCAAGTGTCAGGTTACGCATTAAGGATGCCAGCACACCCAACACACACACACACACACACACACACACAACACACACACAACAGCAACAACAACAACGTTAGTTAATTGTAAATTGTTAACTGAAATTCAGCGAGGCATATGTGTTTTCTGGCGCTTGAACTTGTTGTTATGCCGCAAGGATGCGTCCTAAGGGGGCAGGACACGAATTTTGCATGCTTGCCTGCGTCTTCTCTTCCTCATAAATACACTTTTCAATTCTCACTTCCCATGGCTCAATATCTTCTATCAATCCCAGTCCGAAATCTCAAATAGTTGGTCAGCAGGTCAGCTCAGAATCTCTCACACTCTCTCCATCTCCTTCTCCCTATCCATATGTTTATTATTTGTTGTTATCCTTTTGCGCAAGATTGCACATCCTTTGCGTGGGTTTCATACGCTTCGTGATTTGGGTCGGCTATACGGAGATTTGTTACGCTACGGCTCTAAAAGGGATTCCAGTCTGGACACTGGACAATGATTGGGCACTAATGAGCTAAGGATAAACACTTGACAGACATCGTTACGCTTTAAACTACTTCGAAAATGATTATCGTGGTGCACTATGGGAAAGTAACTCAACCTCAAGTCTGGGTTCAAAGCCCTCCGCCCCTTTCCCAACCCCAAGACTTGTGTTTACCTCAGGCACTTGGCGCCACATAGCATATTTGGAATCATAATATTGAAATGTTTGACCCAAACAAATGACCAAAGTCACTTTGTTCCGATAAGATAATGACAACCACAACTAGAACCACATCTGCACCCACACAAAGAGGCCAAGTTCAGCAACATTTTAATTTTAATTTGTACTCAAAGTCAAAGTCATTGTCAATCTCTTAGTATTTCCTACGTAATGCATTTCTCCAATCATTTCTTTTTGCCTTATCAGCGACAGTTGAGCTGAAATTGCAATTGAGTAAACAGAGCCGGAAATGCATTTGCTTTCACCGACTACTGGACGGACTGGGGTTATCTATAGGTCGTACCTTTGACCGATCCATCGTCGACTCATTCAATTTATTTGCACGATTGTAAATGAATTTGCGTCTGTTGATTGTCTTCTTGTTGTTATTGATGTGGTTCATGTTTCTGTTCAGGTTCCCATTAATTTATCATTATCTTTACTGATTTTTTACTTATTATGAAAGGGTAAGACTGAATCATCATTATTAATAAATGCTTAAAATTAAAATATACATTATTATATTTACTTTTTTAGAAATCATCCTGTTATCCATCTGCATCTTTGACCAGTTTAACTTCTCAATTTCCAACTCGAATGATCCTTTATGGGACCTTGATTAAGTGCAAATTACTTGAGCTACGTGAGAAACAAACTCGAAAACTGGCAAATGGATTACTCGGAATTTGGCTAGCAATTAAGACAGTTCAGATGCAGATAATTGGCGAACTGTAACACTAGATGCCAACAATGGTTGCTGGCTACCGTGGACAACTCATACACCTGAGTTCTGGATCCTGATACTGATTCTGATTGCGATAGGCGACTATTGATTCAGTCATTCAGTCAGTTCAGTTCAATCAAGACAAGAATCATTTGACATTTCTAGCGCCCCAAAAAAAAAAAAACACAAAACAAATGAACAGCGATCGATATCGATATTGAAGGACCTGTTCAATCTACCGAATGCAGCATTCAAAAGTATCAGATGACTCGACTCAGCGACATTCCCACACACCCAGAACTGGAAATGAAAATGGAACTCAAACTGGAAGTGAGTCGAGGATGAGATGCAGATAAGACGACGTCAAACTGCAGGTTTTGTGGTTGACAGTGGGCTCCATTGTGCAGCCAGTTGACATTTGCAATGAGGCAACTCAATCAGTGGCAGCTGCAACTGCTGCCCTGCAACCTTGCCACATATCCCTGGACTCGAGAAGACGCAACAGCAACACAACCGCAAACAAGTAATACGAAGCCATTTTGTGAACACTGGACAGTGGACATTGGACAGGCTTGCCAAAAAACTAAACAACAGATATATTCTCTCCTTTTCTTTACTTTCCTCTCCTTTGTCTGGGACTTTGGCCAGCCTTCAATTGCTTTTGTCTGTTGGCCATATTGTCTGCAGTCTTAAAAGATCGACAGCGAAAAGAAAAAGGTTTAAGAGTGCTCTAAAATTTCGCAACATGTTTCACATTATTAATGATCAGCCTCTACTCAGTTCGAGGTCCTGCTGACTGACCATTGTCCTTTCTAATGAGCGTCTCATGAGTTTTCTATGGAACGCATATCTCACAGCGGGCGATCTTTAAGCGATTCCGCTCCCACATGTCTCACATGCTGCATGTTGCATGCAACTTGCATAATCTACGTTTGACCGAGTTCAACTCATCATCATCCTCGATGCCACGCCCACTCAGCGCCAAAAATGAGTGCAGTTGGTCAAGCGTACAGCATGATGATTAATTGCAGAATGTATCTAATAGATACACAGAAAAAAAACTCTGGGATTCCGGCATAAAATCAATCATATCAAAATTTCGATAATATTAGAGTTTCTTAAATATGGTACAAAATACTTTATTCAAGATCGAATAACCAATTTCATCTTCGCTAATATTTCGCTATCATGGCACCATAAGAACTTTTTCTAAAAGCTCAAATGATTTTTAGCCTGTTTGACTATTTTAATGCTGAGTGGTTGCCATTTTATACCCATATTTTGTTACTTTCTCCATAATATACTGAATACACACATTAAACTTGCAGGAAAGGCAATAATCGAGTTCCTGATTACCCGTTACTTATGTCAATATACATAAAATATTTCGCATTGCATACTTTTAGGCACTTACATTGCCTAAAATCTTAAGTCAGCCATTACCACCTTACTATTTGTACGTTCTTGTTGCGATTTATCAGGATGATAGCTAATAATAGTAGTTATAATAATACAAGTAATAATAGTACAATTTCTTTAACTTTTACTTATTTTTTAGGTAACGAGTATACAACAAGTGGGAAAGGCTAAAGTCGAGCTCCCGACTTAAGATACCCGACTTGTTTTTTAAGTAAAAAGTATAAATATAAATTCTAAAAACAAGAATTCTAAGTTACTTTTATTTTCTGTGTACACAAATTTGCAGCGTAATGTGTAAAAATCGAGTAAAATGCAGGCACAGAATGCAACCACATGCAACCCAAAGGACGAAGGATGCTCACTCACTTTCCCATGACGAGGCAAGATGCAAGTGTTGCAAGTGTCGCTGTGTTGCATCCTTTTACGAGTGCATGTGTGGGAAAGCAAACACTTTCACTCACAGTCCCAGTCACACTCACAGTCCCAGTCACAGTATCTCACATTACAACACACAAGACATCCTGTAAGCAACCTGCAAAGGATTGCAGGATTGACATGCAGCTGACAAGTGTCAACTCAGTCGAATTTTGATAAATCGTTCTTGCCCCAGCCAAACAATGAGATCACAGTAAGTGAATGGGATACAGGGAAATCAGGGAGAGAGACATTTCGATAGATGCCTAAATTATGCACAAGTTGTTTGGGCCAAATAGTTGCGGAAATAAAATCAGAGACCAGGACTAGGACCAGGACGACCACTGTGTGATGCTAAAAAGGATATTAGGCGGTAAGTGTCATCGAATCGTAAAACGGGCAAATGCAATCAACTGCAGACATTTTCAGGATAGTATTCAGGAATTCTTTTCCAACGTTTTCCTAACGCTTTTTTTCGCTTACACGCGCAATACTCGTAAGTGTTGCTTCGTCCTTTGTATCCTTGGCACATCCAGCGGCACAACGGCGTTTTTATGGCCACACATTGACATTTTGGCGCGCCTTTGCCGCAAATTAGTCCAAGTTCAAGTCCTCGTCGTCGTCCTGTATCGTCGAGTGGTTCTCGTGTACAAGTTTTTTATGCTGAACGCTTTACGCATCCTTGCTGGCATTAAACGCGACATTAAGTGGCCAACAGGACACAAATAGACTTAGTTCCGTTGTCATTTGACTTTGTTATTTTAGGTTTATGGATTGCTGACACCCAGTTTCAGTTTTCGGTTTCCGTTTCGGTTTCAGTTTACTCTCGCCGCATACTCCAAAAAGGATAATATAATCTAAGTGACTTTTCTTGTTTATGGAAGCCCCATCACGGGTTTTCTGATTTGAAATTTAACCTAGATTGATGAATATAAAGTAAATTTAAGATATTGAAACTTCTACACTCCTTTAAATGGTTAACTTAAATCTTTTTGGTTCCCAGATCTTTAAAGGTCATAAGCTGGAATCAAACGATATTTATCCGAGAGAATAATGTTAAGAAATGTTTTCTTTTTAAGTAAGATGTTCGTCTTAAAAATCTATTCAGTTTTGGCAAAGCTATGATTGTTTTAAGTTGGTCCCAATATTGACAATGCAGCTTTACAACCATCTCAGAATTAAGTTAAAAGTATTGTTTTATCTTAATTAAATTTAATTTTAATTTAGAACTTGTGATTTATTGTTTTGAGTTGCTTCAAAAAGTTTAGTTTTGGAAGAGTTTTAAAGGTTTTCTTTTACATATTTTTTTTTTAAATCTGAAATATTTCTAAATATTGAAAAATTATCGACATTTTGATTTATCTTTTGTCGATTATTACATTTTGATATTAAACTCAATTTACTGATTGGATTTACATCACCACTTAGGACTAGGTCTCTAGGAATATTTTATTATTTTCTTAGCTCAGTGGATTGGTTGCCTCGAGTAGACTAAACCTCCTTCACCTGGCAGTTGGCTCCCCTCTTAAAAGTAAAAAATAATTATAAATGTGCTGGGATCCACAGAGGGCGCTATTTTTGTCAGCAATTCATTCATTTTGTTCGCTTAGGCGTTGCAATTGGTTGACTCTGTTGCCTCGATCATTCCCCTATCTTTATTCTGAAATAAACTACTCCATCCATGGAGAGTCGTAGACGGGAAGCGTGCCTCACTCGCTCGCAGCCTGCTGCATTTCAAATGTTAAAAAGTTCAAATATTTTTTAAAGAACAAACCCCAAGCAAATGTCTCATTTCCTTTGCAATGAATGCCAACGACAACTGCAGCAATTGTCAGCAGCAAACCAAGTGGCAAGTGGCAAATGGCAGCTAGAAAGAGACACTAAAAATGAGGAGAGGGTGACCCACCGAGTGGTGCATATGTGTGTTCTCGAAAGAATTTAAATAAATGATATTTTTTCACTGCTTGAACTAGAGTCTTACTCGTCGCTGTTGCCCCATGAGGCATCTTCTTCTCATCTGCGCTGCACATTGTTCACCTTTGCTTGACCTTGAGTGCGTGCCTCGCAGATGGAAATTCATTCCTTCCCCTGCGGAAGACGCAGTCATGCCAGCTTGCATTAGGTCTACAACTTTTCACTTAGTTCATTTATAACAAAAACTAAGAATGCATTTCATTTATTTTTGTGGAAATCTACTTTAAATACCAACAATCTGTTTTAATCAACGCATTTGAGTTAATGGGAAAAATATACCAAATATTTGAGAAAATAAACTGCCCATTACCTCATTCAGTGAAAGGAAATCTCTGTCGACTGGACAGCAAACAGAACCTGTGTGCAAGGATCCCAGTTCTAAACACCTGTGAGAATGTTCAACAAAGAGCAAAAGATGCGCAAAAATTGCATGAACCAAAATTCCAAGAGCAAATACGAATACGAAACCACTTGAGCCCAAAACAATGAAAAGAGAGAAGCAGACCGCAAATAGAGGACGTGTCTGAGGTTTTGCTTTCATTGATAATATGTACATACAACAACAGCAAATCGAACAGAATTCCAACCTGAAGAGTGAAGTGCATCCGTTTGCATTTTCACTTTCACAATGAAAATGGAAACCACAACGCGATGCGTTGCACACATGCAGGATACGCCTGTGTAATCATCATCATCATCATTGTTATCATCATTATCATCAACATGTCCTAGTGTCCTAGTTTTTCCAGGGGCAAACAAAAAACCGGACACTGCGATCAAATTGCCACACCAAACACAGATTGCATCCACACAGATATTTAAAAAATAAGCAAAATAAAAAGAAATCAATATCGCATATCCTCCAAAGATGCTGCGGAAATGTCTGGCAAAATATATATTGTTCTTTTGGCGCAGAAATAAAATAAAATTCATCTGAAAAATAACTAAAAATGCAGAAAAAATGTTAAAGTCATTTATTATTGCTGAAAACAACTTGTTCTTTTCTTTTGCTCGGTCTGCGAGCATTTAACTCTTAACCCTAACACGCCCTAACATAATATCTTATCGCTGTGCTGGCGTCGATCTCATCGCTTGGCTGCCTTTTCCACTCATACCTCAATTTGTTCTGCTTACGATTTCAATCATTGCTCCTTGGACACAGTTCGTTTTCCATTCCCTTACCCTTTTTTTGCTACCCTTTCAGCAGTGGCAAGTGCAACGACTTTGTTTCTTCTTTCCACTATTCATCTTTTCTTTCTCTCTCTGTCCCTTTTCTCAACTAATAATCATTGTGACTGACTCAGTCAACCCTATGGGCAACACCTTCGTATCACATTTGTGTTGTGTTGTGTTGTTGTTGTTTTTAACCTTTTACTTCCTTTTGGCCTATTGTCAACATTTCGGCTTAACGTTAGATTCATTTATTCCCTGGAATTGTGTAGGTGACAATGCACTCCGAAAATGTAAGGTTACATGCCGTGAGAACTGATTGCAATTTAATCCTTTGCGCAAATGAAATCCTTTGTATGCGATGTGTCATTGTGCCCCACAATCCTTTCTCCGTCTCCCACTATGTACATTTCTTCCTGTAGTTGAACTGTCCATAAAAAGGGAATCCCCAAATGTATGCTCATCAATTTAATGAGACACAGTCTGGCCAAATGGCCACTAGCAAACAGAGCACGTAAACCACAGAAGAACACAAAAGGGGGGGATGGGAGAATAAGGGAGGTATACATACATACACATAAGCAAAGCTTAAGCTTAACATCTAGTATAGTCTGGCTCACTCTCTCGCTCTCTTAACTCGCCCACTCTCCATTCATTACTCCTTTCAGACACAACACAATTTCGCTGAAAGCTTTCACACTTCGCCCATTCCCGGCAACAACAAACCGTTAACCGTTCTTTGCTCGTCACACACGTGCAACAACAAATATGGCCGCCCACAAGCACACCCATAAACATATACATACATATACACACACACACAGACAGCATAATGACGAGAACGCATGTGCTCCACTTTAACACTTTCGCTCTCTTTCGAACGCACATGGCAGCAATTTTAACCCTTTTAATGCCGTCTCCGTCTGCGTTGTCGTCTGCACTCACATGCCGGCCATTGACTTGCCACCTCACACTCTCTCACCCGCCCACAGACACACACACACTCACACACGCTCTCACATTGGAGCCCGCTCTCTTAGCTTAGCACTCAATTCGCTTTGCTCGCATGCTCTTCGCCGTCTCTCTCGCTGCTCTAAAGGGGAAATCAACCACAGTCACTCAATCCTTTTATTTCACTCTCTCCTTTACCCCTTCAAGGCACATTTATGCACCAAAGTGAGTGAGTTTTTTCTTAGCACTCACTCGTTTTTTATGCTCACACTTGAAAGTGAAAGGATTTTGGATGGCTATGGCTGAGTGCATTTAAAGGGGTGAGAGCGCTGTTCATGTGTGTGTTTGTGTGAGTGCGAGAGTGCGAGAGAATGCGCTGCGGCGAATAATTGAGAGCAACTCTTTAATTTCGATTCGTCGCTTTCGCTTCAACTCTTTCACAGTGGCCGCGCATTAATTTTATTTTGACAGTGCCTGTCATTTGCTCTGCCTTGTTTATCGCCGTGTTTGTACAGAACTTTTTCTGTGTGAGTGAGTGTGTGAGTGTGTGTGGCGCTTTGTTGAGCAACTGAATGAATGAATGAATGTGTGGTAGGCGGAGTTTGATCGATAATGTTCGTGGCAATGGCGTCGCAACTCTTTAACGCCCAAGGGAAACGGACAACTTTTATTGGAAATGTCTGCTGTAGGAACTGAAAGAGTGCGATAAGAAAATATTATTATATTTATATTAAAGTAAAATTTCGAACAATTAAAAATTTCTTTCTGAGTAAACAATAAAATATTTTAATTTATTTAAATTTTTATACTATTAAATAAAAAATAAAAATATAAGTATTTTTTATTAAATTATGTGGGCTGAAATATTTATAATATTGTCAAATTTTAGCAATATAAATTTGGTTTCTGAGTAAACAATAAAATATTTTAACTTATTTGCATTTTTATACTACTAAATAAAAAATAAAAAAAGATTTGTATTTTTACAAAATCATAATAACATTTTTCTGAATCTCAAGAAATTAAATTATGTAGGCTATATATATAATAATGTCAAATTTTAACAATCTAAAATTGGTTTCTGAGTCAGCTACAAAATATTGTAATTTTTTCACATTTTTATATTATTATTTATATTATATAAAAAAAAGATTAGAGTTTCTAAACGCTCATATTTAGACTCAAAATAAGTTGTTACTATGTGACCAAAGTGATAAATAATAAATATCAAACAATTTATTAAATATGGATAGAAAACTAGTTATAGATATGTACAAAACATACGCACTTTCCTTTTCCCAACCCTCCAATATTTGCCCTCCTACATTTTGCAGCTCAATTTGGACAAGATTTTGATGAATGGCCGCCATTCAAATCTTTGCAAATGTCTTTGCCAAATTATATAAAAGCTAAACATATGTAAGGAAAATGCATTTCCAACCAAAAACAAAAAGAAGAAACCAAAAAAAAAACAGATACATCATCTTTAATAGGACGGAGGAGGAGACAGACAGACGAGCAGACAAACAACCACAAGAAGCTAAAGGGAATTTAAAGAGCAACTGGGTTGCCAAGTGCAATAATAGATGATGAAAGAGCTGCTGGCAACCCTTAATAGCCCAAAAATGATGAAAGCAACTGGAGTCGCTTTCACATACAAACATACATACACATATGTGACCCTTAACTGACAGGACAGCCTCCTTCCGATGAGTCCTTGGATGAGTCCAATGCCAATTCCAAATCCAAATCCAAACCTATAACGTGTTCATTAATAACTAATATCCTGCGGCAGCAAATAGCATTAGCTGGAAAGGAAATATGTATAAATGTATATATGTATGTATATATAGCGGCCATATAGTCGGCCATTGTTGTTTTGCCTTTGGTTTTCAATTACACAAGGAGTTGAGGTCGAAGACGAAGAGTCCTGGCATAAATGATATACGAGTGGTGTGTGGCAATCGATGAAAGTTTGAAATTAACACCCAAATAATGTTTAGGCCGCTCTACGTTTACGTCCTACGTAATTAATGAGTCCACAAATATCCGGGGCAAACTTTGCCTATGACTGGCCAACTTTCTTCTTTTTGGACAATCGCTCAAGCTGCCAAGGCAGCCGTGTCCTGGCATTTGGCAGCCTAACAAGCAAATGATTTTAGCCACACTCACACACACACACACACACACACTACTCACACACACACCCTTTTAGCTATATCTATTTTGTTCCCAGAATAAATTCCAATTAAGCTAAATTAAGTTGTAAAACGCGCCTGCTTTCCCACACATAATTCAATGTATATTCGATTTATTTAAATATTTTTCAAGACACCAACACGATAATTAAACGACAACTTGGCAACCCTAACAAATCGTTGGCGTTAATTGAAACTGAAGCATCTCAATGAGCACATCAAAAAGGGGGTCCGTTTGCGTGCCCAAATTTCATCTTATTTTTCTTCTTTTTCTTTGCTTTTCTCAAATAGCCTCACATGCCAAGTGGATACAACAATGAATGGCTTTGAATTGAACCACTTTTAGTGGCTCATCAAATTGGAGCATCGCACAGGAAACGACACAAAATCTCAATGATAATCCGTTTCGTTCGCAGCTCTTTAATCGTCTCAATCAGTCGCTTTTATCGTGGCATATTCAAAAAAGAAAATACGAAAAAAAACTTTTCAATTCACACACAAAAGACGCATTTACTTGTAGTCATTTTTTTGGGTATCCATCCGGCAACCGTTTCATTTTGGCATTTGGCGCCTTTTGTCCAACTCATAAGTGGACATGCTCATAAGAAAGTATTCGATATGGCAGACCATCAAAGCATATATCTCACATGTGGGTCGTGATAATCTTGAGAATGAAGAACTTCAATCGCATTGTTGTAGCTCATTTTGTTAATCAGCAAAGTGGGAAACACTTAACTTGCTATGACGCGATCTTTATTCATCATTTAGTGTGAAAGCTAATGAAATGTTAGTGTTATGTATGATGGACATAAAAGTAGCTTCTGATTCCTATCAGTTGATTCCACTTTATTTTGGAGGGTTTCTTTGAAAATATTAAAACTGAAGTTCTTAACAGTTTATTAAATCTGTTTAGCTTTCTTAATTTTCAATAAATGTTTCTCTAGTATACTTCGTTTTCATTAATTATAACGATATTTACTAACTTTAGCTATCTGTTATCTATTCTGTTAAATCGCAAAAAGATCGGACAAATAAAACAGAAGTAATGCCTGATTTAAGTCTTTCAAGTAAGTTAAGAGCCTGTAAGTATGCAACAATTTCTGTTTGCTATTCTAAATGCCTGCAATAAATAATTAACGCTTGTTTTTAATTCAAAAGCATACAAATTTAAATTTCTATGCAAATATTAAATATATACACTTCTCACAATAATAGAAATCATCTGATCGATGATCATAGATGGAAACCAAGAGAGTACTCTTTAAGGAACAAAACACTAACTGAACTACAGACATCAGAGTTAAAGTAATAAACAAATGTGCTTAAACGATAATCATTCCCATGTCATGTAATATGGGTACTATAGTCATATTAAATAGTTATAAACCCTAAACACAGACATGCAACGACCCATTGAAACTAATGAGCGACACATGCAACTAGTTAACACTACACTACACTACATAGTTGAGGGGTGAGGGGCATCTATTGATATTAATGTGCGATCAAACATGGCAGCCCGTTGATTGGCTCGTTGGCTGAAGAACAGGAAATACACAGACTTATTTATGAGGCGCAGCAGCATGAGAAAGCGAAGAGAGAAGAGGTGGAGAAAGAAGGGAAGAGGTAGATGGTGGTAGATGGGGAATCAAGAGGTAGCCAAGCAAATTAGTTTTTTAGTATTTTCCATTGAAATGCCGGCCTTTTAAATAGAATTGAACGCCCACGAGGCAGCGAAGCGATCAAGAGCGAGTCAAGCCAATTAATAGAGTCGCAAAACAAATTAACCCCAAAGAAATCAACACGAAAGTTTATTCGGCCCCGAGACTGACACACGTCAGGTCCAAGAAGCGATGAACGCCATATGGCAATCTTACTAAGTGGAAACAACAAGACGAAGACGAGAAACAACAAATAAACAACGAGTTCTTGGCTGCATATGCTCAGATTTTGTTCCATTTCTTATTTGTTTTTCTTTCTTTCCATGGTTAAAGAGCAACGCGTGCGGGATTGGATTGGATTGGTTCCCCTCACGATCTTCACCCCTTTGGGGGCACAATGAAGATGTCGAGCGGCATGAGAATGTGATGCAAGAGTCATAAGGCAAAACAGAGCGTAACCAGATCTACAAGGGGCGCCAGACCCCGATGATGATCACTAAATTAAGGGTTAGCTCAGCCGCCGCACAACAAGACGATTATCAAAGAGGCGTTGAACGTCTTAAAAAACAACCAAGAAAAAAATAAAGAAATAAAAAGGAAGCAGAAGAAGGGCAAACGGAGTCAGTAGAGAGCAAGGGGTGCCATTTGGACCCTTTGATCTTGATAAGTTTCAAGGGTCGCGATCTCTAAGTCGCCTGCTAATGAGCTCACATTTCCCAAGTCTATCCCTTTCCCTTGGCACACGTGACTTCCTCTCCAAATGGAGTTTGGTATTGAATTGAATTATCTTGTGGCTGCCTTGTGGCATTTTAATGTGTCTAATGTGTCGCCCCTGCACTTGAGCACTGAAAAAGAGTTGATCTGGGGGACCGCCCATAGTTGGGTCCTTGTCCTTGTTCAACTGGAACTCAAGTGGAATTCTTCTTCTTGGCGTTTGTCCATGTCGCTCACGTGTCAAATTATTCATTTAAGCAGGGGTGGAAGGGAGCCCCCGTTGTGACAGCCAG
>JBAMBL010000497.1:0-22744 GCA_037043405.1 Drosophila subquinaria | reverse complement strand
CGCAAACAGGTGTATATATGTACATACATACAAACATACATACATACATACATATGGCGTGCCTGCCTTGGTGGCCTAGACAGACTGCGACTTGAACTGGTCTCAAATAAAAGTGAAAATCGTTGTTTTTTCTTCATTTTTTAAAGAAAGAGAAAAACGCAGCAACAACAACAACAACAACAAACAGTGGCAGAAAGCAAAGCTCAAACAAGTGTAACTTAGCAGCTGGCTCCATGTATGCATGTATGTATGTATGTGTGTGATGTCCAAAACGCAAAAACAAATATGGATTCCGTATAGAAGAAGTATGCATGTATGTATTGTATGTGTATGTGCGTGTAAGTAATGGAAGGGGGGCAGCATTACCGTTAAACTGGCGAAGACGACGCACCCGCGACTGCGACTGCGACTGCAAACTTTGCTTTGATTAAAATTTTTTTTATTTATTTATTTGGTTTTTGGCTATGCTTCTTTTGCTTCCAACCACAGTGCGTGTTTCTTTTCTTTTGATTTCAATTAAACAATACGTTAATCGTATTAAATTATATGCTTTACGAGTTGCTTGTACTTAACACAATTGGCCACAAAACACAAAACACAAACACACACTTCACACAATTTATACTTTTTTTCTTTAATTTGAAATTTGAAATTTTGTTGTTTGAAGCTAATGCGCCGCGCGTTCCGTTCGTTGATTTAGCGTCGTGTGTTGCGTTGCGTTGCGCGTTTGAAAACCAAATGAAATTGAAATGCTTATTAGAATATTCGCGAGTGAGCGCAGCGCAGCAGCGACAGCGGCAGCACAAAATAAAAAGCTTTTCGGGCAGCTGACGTCACGACGTGCGCTGCCAGCGTTGCGACTATTGAGTGACTGAGCGCGCGCGCGCTCGCTTGAGGTGAATGTCTTTTGAGTGAGAGAGAGAGACTTGAGTTAGTTGCGAGCATGTTTGCCTGCATATCTGCATGTGTGTGTGTGTGTTAGTGTGTGTTTTTAGAAGGGCAACCATAAACATACATTGTCGCAGGTAATTCTTGACGGTCGCTCGGTTAGTCGGTCGGTCGTTCAATCGTTCGGCTCGTCGGTCTGTCGGTCGGTCTGTTGCCGACTGCTGCTGCAATGCGGGCGCTCGCTCAGCTGATAAAGCGATCATGCACATTTTTTTGTGTCTGTGTGTTTGTCTGTCTGTGTGAGCTGATTTTATGCCTTATTCGTAATGCATTTTTGCTGCTTGCCCACTTTTCGATTTCATTATTTGTTGTTGTTTTTCTTTCAATTTATTAAATTTGGCTAGTTTTTTGCTATTTAGCTATTTTTTTTTTTGTTTTTTTTTTGCTTGTTGTCGCAACGCAAATTGCTTAAATACTTTACTTCTTTTTGTATTTTTGTGCTTTGTTTGCGTTTGCCGTTCGCTTTGCGGTATTCCATCTATTTTTAGACTTTGTTTTTTTATTTTCTTTTACTAATTATTCGACGCGCTAGCAACCCCCCTCCCCTCGCTCCCACACTCTCTCTGTCTGCGCAACGTCAAATAACCACACAGTGGACATTGCTGATAAGAGAGAGAGCGAGAAAGGGAGAGAGAGAGAGTGAGACTCGTAAATAACTCAAAGCTCGCTCTCTGCAGCAGAGCAGCAGCATCTGCAGAGCAGTGGGAAAAAAAGTCAACAAAAGATGATGATGTTGATGAGATTTACAGCAACAGCTGAGCTTTGAGTTCTAAAACAGCTGTGTTGTTGTTATTGATCTCGCATTGAGTGAGACACAATTATGTAATGATAAATGCAACAGTTTAAAGCTCAAGCTTTTACAAAAACCGATTAAAAATACAGCTTTCATAATTATATATGCATAATAATTTATTTTACTTCATTATTTATGTGGCCTTTTAATTATTGCAAAAAAAAAATACATAGGCATAATAATCATAAACAGAGAGCTTTTTATTTATATTTTTGGAGCCAGCTACAGATACAGATACATGGCATGTACCGTTACTTTGGCATTTTGCAACAGGCAACAGAACGCGCCGATGATCGCGCATTTTATTGTGGCCTGTGGTTCAATGTTAATCAGCAGCTTAAATCGAAATACACAGAGAAAACAACAACAACACACAGATACACAACACACACACGCACACACACCCAAGTAACGCAATTCGACTGCCAGTGTGGCCAAAAAAAAATGAAAAAAGATTAATGTGATTTTTTGTAGCCTTATGATGGATGCCCCTTACCAACAACAACAACAACAGCTAAACTTCAGTCTCAGCTTTAGCGCGTTAATGTATCTTGCAGATACCAACACACACACACACTCATATATTCATCTACTGCACTGCATTACAAACACAAAAAAATGAAAAAATAAATGTAAAAAAGGCCACAACATTTGCTTGTTTCTGACAGCCTCCCCCCACCTCCTCAACACACACCCCCCGCCCCCCTTGCCGCCTTAATTATTAATGCCATTTATTGTAGCTTTGCAGCCAATGTATCTGTTACGATATAAATGTATCTGTATCTGTATCCATAGCCACTTGTAGCTGTAGCTGTTGCTGATGATGATGATGATAATTATCATCATAAAGATGATGATGCTGCTGATGGCGTTGCCTTTGCGCTCTTTGGCAAGACTCGAGCGTCAGTCAGTCCGTCATTCAGTCAGTCAGTCCGTCAGTCAGTCAGTCATTCATTCAATGTGACCCTGACCTAATAAGCATGCGCAAGCGCAAATTGTCAGTTTCTGCTGTGTATCTACATATATCACATGTATCTTGTATCTTTGCAACTATAGCTGCATGCCTCTTTATGCATTCCATTCCAAGGAAATTGCCACAAATGTTGCATCAATTTTAAGATTTTTTGACTTTCAATTTGTTTTATACATTCAGTTTTCCTTTAATTTTTTTTTATAATTTAAGTGTTAATTAACAATTTTAGCTCGAAATTTAGTTTTTATTTTTAATACATTTCTTTTTGTAACTTTTCATCTTTTTGACTTGACCTTAAACACAATTTTGTCGACATTTTCCAAACGAAAGTGCGCCACAAAGTTCCGAATTCCAATTACAATTTCAATACGAATTCGAATTGGAAAACCAAAACCAAATCGAAATCCAATTTCGTTTACAATTCCAATATGAATACCAAAATCAAATCGAAAACCAAATTCTAGCGCGCCTTCAATGCAAATGAAGCTTAATTATTATGCCGGGCCAAGTGCCAAATTGAAACCGGTTCGACCGACATTTCGAATACGTGTATAGCGGTTGACTACAATTCAATTATACAACTACACTGAGAGAAAAAAAGGGGGATGTTAATATCCGTTTGAATATCAAAATATTGTTTTGTTTTTATTTTTTAGTTAAATAAAGTAAAAATTTATCTAGTTCAAATATGTTACATATTTAAATCAAACATTTATAATTTCAAAATAGTACACGAAATTTTCCTATAAAGTTTAGTCTTTATATTAAAGCTAAAACCGATTGAGAATTCTAAATTAAATATAAAAAATATTCGAGACATATGTATTTTTTTCTAATAAAATTATTAATTTGAACTCGAACTAAAATATAATAACTAATTTAAAACACATTTAATTTGAATTAATTTCATTTAAATTTAGCAGATTTTTATAAATTTGTTTCAACGTTCAACTAAAAATGAATCTTTTATTTTTTTTGTTAAGTCAGCAAAATTTTACATTTTCAGAGCGTTTTTTTTATGTAAACCAACGTTTTCAAATCCAACTGGAAAATAAAGACA
Source organism: Drosophila subquinaria (assembly GCA_037043405.1). Taxonomy (NCBI): domain Eukaryota; kingdom Metazoa; phylum Arthropoda; class Insecta; order Diptera; family Drosophilidae; genus Drosophila; species Drosophila subquinaria. The sequence goes on along the minus strand of JBAMBL010000497.1, from coordinate 18,970 downwards.
ATTAGAAAGTCCAGAAAATGTTTGCTCTGGTCATCTCATATTTAAAAAAAAAATATATTTTTAATTTAATTTTAAAAAATATTTAAGTTTTAAAAAATGTGAATTTTTATTTGATTTTTTACCTCATATTCGGTTTTAGAAGGTCAAAATTAGCCTAGAAAATTGGTTTTTAATGAAAAACTCACTACTTTTTGTATCGCGGCCTAAAATGGGTTAGTTTTAATTATACACAAGCGCTTTTTTCAGTGTACACCATAAGACAGACGGATGGGAAGACAGAGCGACAGACAGACAGTCGAACCTTGCTTAGCCAGGCCAATACAACAAGATTCACTTGCGGTTTTTTGGCATAGTTTCACATACCAAATAGAGAGAGGTCGATAGCGGACAGGGGGGAATAGGAAAAGGGGAAAGAGTGTACATAGTGGAGGAGGAGGTGCGGTAATGGAACGAACCATAGACCGAAAATGAAAGTGCACCGAGAATTTCGAGTCCAGCTTTGATGTGATGACGGAAATGGTTTTCTTTGATAAGAGAGAGGAAGAGAGAGAGAGAGAGGAAGAGAGAGCGAGCAAAAGAGAGGGAGATAGAGTATACACATGTCTGTATATTGATTTTGGTCACTGTTTGGCTTTCGTTTGACGTTTGTTTGCCTTCCTATGCTTTTTTTCTTTTATTTTTATTTTTGTATTTCATTTTCAGTTTCAATTTCGGTTTCGGTTTTAGTTTCAGTTAATCTTGACCCGACGATATAAAACGTGACCGCCGTGCGGAGCGATAGAGACGGCGAGTGTAAAAGAGAAGGTAATGTTAGTTGCTGTTTCTTTCAGCATCGATAAACTAAACAATAGACACGAGTCTACAAAAAATTAAATAATTAAATTACATTTCTTTCATTAGCTTTGCATTGTCTGACGACGTTTGCTTTTATGCCTATTTTTAGCCCCGAAAAACCGAAACTGGTAACAGCAACAGTTATGCAATAATCGAAATAAAAAAGTGTATATATCAGCTAATTGGTTCATACAACAATCAAGTCTATAAAATGCTTTTTTAATAATTATTTAGCACTGTGCTAAATTACTGTGCACAATTTAATTGCAGCTTATTAAAACAAAGCAGAGTAACAACAAAAAAGAAAACAATAAAAATGCGATAAAATTAGAAAGTTTTGCAATGAATTTAAATTTAATGTTCTACTGGATTTTTTGTTGCTTCCAGAATCTGATAGATACGCACAAGATAATTAATGTTGCAATTAAGTATTATTTAATGTAATTTTTTAAAGCATAATTTTGTCTTTTAATTCTAAATACTTTACCAACAACAGCTGGCGTCGTGGTAGCCCACAATTTTTTAAGAGTATGTGCGTTTATTTACCTGAAAATAAAAAGAAGTAAAGTATTTTCATAAGTTAAATGTCAGTTTTATATAGTTTTTAAAATTAAATAAAAAATAAATGGTGTACAGTGAACCACTAATGTCTTCATACAGCATAAATTTGTCAAATTTGCATACAGTAAAGATGTTTTGATGCGGGTTTCTTAAATTAATCTTTTATTCAATTAAATCCCGTTCAAATGATGCAAAAATATTTTTGGTTGTATAATTTTTTGAAAATCCTAAAAATGACGATTTTAACCCCTTTTTCCTACTTTTCACACAAAATGTGGCTTTTTTGCAGTTCTCAAAAAATGATAAACAATACTAGAACAAATATTTTTGAAAAATTTTTTTTGCAAGTCACTCGTAGAATTGTTTGAAGAGTTTTTCTGCATCAAAATATTTTTTGGAAAAAATCGAGGAAAAAACTTGAAAATTTTTTTTTTTTAAATTCAAAATTTTTGATGGTTACTTGATTTGTTAAAGAATTTTTTGCATCATTAGAACGAAATTTAATTGAATAAAAGATTAATATAAGAAACCCGCATCAAAACATCTTTATGCTGTATGAAGACATTAGTGGTTCACTGTAGATAGTTAAAATTATACAAATAATATTTATTTGTTTTAAATTTCTAACGAATAATTTTGGTATACTTCGCAACAATTTCTCAACAATTTTTTCTCAATTTAACAGTTGTCTTTGTTATTATTTGCCTATTTGAGCACAATAATTAGCATTTCAATTGCAAATTTTTGTGCAAAAAGAACAGCTGTTGAGAGGAAAAACAACAAAAACAACAACAACAATCAGTTAATGGCAAAATATAATTGTTATGCAGTGTACATTACGTTGATTAGTTTGCCGCTTGACGTGCAGTTTTTTTTACTTGCCCAAAACAACGAACAACGTGCGCTTATCACGATCAGCAGTTATCATGATAACATTTTATTATGGCACGAGAACACGAGCGCGAAAAATCTATTATTTAAGTTTAGGCAGAATGAAAGAGAAAGAGTTATACTATAATAATATTTATATACACACAAACAACTGGATGATCGTATTCAATACTCAAAACTGCGACGTTCTGTTTTATTCGTGTGGCAGATGATTTCTCAGGAAGTAATTGATAGCAGCGCAGAACATTTGTGGCACGAAATCATTTATCAATTTTAATTACAATTCCAACTAACAATCGACAATCGACAACAACTGCAACAACAACAACAACTCGCATTCTCAAGTAGCAAATGTGACCAAAAAAGAAGCACTCTAGGCTTGTAACTATAATATTTATTGACTTTCAGTTACCCTATAACAGTTATATTAATATTAACATCAAAATCAATTTCTATTTTAAAGGGTATTTCAACAAACGATAGTTTCTATTGCCTTTCCAAATAGATCCCAAGGTCTGCAAGGTCCAAGTCTCAATAATAATAAACGTTTTTAATTGATTTCGAAAACAGCAGCATTATTATTGTAAAGCTCTGCAGATACAAATGTATCTTTTAGCTGATCATTATTACATACATAGCCACAGATACTTAGAGCTGTAATTACAAGTTGTGTGTGTGTTTGTTGCCAAGTCACGCTAAAAAAACAATGAGAAATAAACGTGGCATCCATTTCAACAGAACAGAACAAAACGAAACGGAACCGATCCGATTCAGAAAATAACACATCACACAAAATACGAGCAATTTTAATACAAACAAAAAACAATTAAAGCTCACACATAGACAGAGAGTACAAAATAAATAAATAGTAAAAAGTTTTTCGCATTTTAATCACTTAATTGTATTTAGTTGATACGCAAATGGATTAACTACAGATTGCAATAAAACAAAATTAACTAAAGCCAGGCACGTGTCGACACTTATTTATATAAATAGATACTTTCAAGAAGATACAAATAGCTAAAGATACTTTTCAGTCAATGAAAAACAAAACCTTTTCAAATGGCGCCTTAAAATTGTTTTAAGAGCCAAGGTAGAATAAAAGAAGACGGGAGAAATATACTATAATATACTTAAATATACTTAAATATCTCAAAATAAATAGATCTAAAGATACTTTCTGTCAATCAAAGCAAAAACCTTTTCAAGTGGCGCCTTTTTGTAAATACATTGGGTTTAACAATTAGAAAAAGAAAGAAGGAAATACAAGAAACGTATAAAAATCTAAATTTGCTTTATAGCTTAAACTGCTTGAGAATTATAAGTTGAAACTTTCTTAAATATCACTTTTTGCCATTTACAGCCGCAATGCAATATTAATTCTTAAACCTAAGAATGTATATAGCAATTAAGTGCATATAAAATGAATTTTTTTTTGTATATTATTGACAGCTTTCTTATGTGCTCCGATTTAAATGTAATGCTAGTTCAGCTTAAAAATTCTGACAGCTGTATTGGTTAATGTCGAAAGCAAAAAAAACGCAGTTGTATCAACAAATTCTGCTCAAGTGTGTGTGTACTAGATTCAGTTGCGGATTATAATCACATTATACAATGTACATATATATATGGTATACCTATGTATAATGTACTTATGTATACGGCATTTATTTCTCGTCATATTGTCAGGTGTTTTTTTGGGCAGCTTTATTTTTATAGATTTCGCTGGGCTTAATTTGACTAAATCTATTTTAAAAACTCTAAAAACTAAAACAAAATTTCAAGCGGAATATCATTTTGATCATGGTTTGGTCTCTAAATTTAAACTGCATTCAAATATAAATAGTTTTGTTAAAAAATTTCGTTTTTTTCGAATTTTTCAAAATATTGTTTTAGGGCGTGCGAGAATTCCGTCTGAATGTGTCAGTTATATGACACTGACGATTGCAATTTTATTTCCTACACAAGCTATAATTGAGCTGCCCACGCGATCTCTGTGTTGGATGCTATGTGGCAGATACATATCTTTCACATCTATAAATATTTTGAGAATGCGAATGTATCTATTAATAAGAGACGAGTCGATTTGAGTCGAGGCACAAACACAGGTGACTAATGCCACAAATCTGGGGATTGCCTGACGCTGTTGCAACACAACCAATACACACACGTGTGTATCTCTCATTTCTATCTGCATCTGTGCATTTGTATCTGTATCTGTATCTGTGGATGATTTGTGTTGTTAAGTGCCTTTGAAATTGTGATTGAGATCTCTTTTGTCAGTAGGTCTTTTACTTCTCTCGCTCTAAATTGAAATTCTGCCATCTCTGTGCATTATTTATTGTATCTTTTTTTATTATTGCACATTTTATTTTACGCTGTTTGTTTGTTGTTATTACTTTTTTATTATTATTATTAAAATTACAAATTTTTGTACAAGTCAGCGTAAATGTCAATGAGTTTAATGCACTCGCCAGCGAAAGAGACAGAGATAGAGAGAGGGAGAGAGAGCGCGACTGAGATGAAGATAGACAGCAACAGCTTTCAAGTCACATTTCATACAAAGTGCTGGCACAAACAAAAATTTGCTTAATACAAATGGACTTTTAAACCATATAGTACGAGTGTATATATACTCTATATATATTATACATATAGCTCCGGAATCTGACGTGCACTTTTGCGAAGCTTATCACCATCAATCACCAGTCAGTCAGAGCTTCAATCTCAATCTCACATGCCAAACACAAAGGTTCATGTTTTTTATTGCACGTGCACAAAAAACATTCATTCAGTCATTGACCCCAAACCCCTATTTATAGGGGGCATACTATACACCAACTACTATATATAAACATATATACTCTATACTATATACACTATACACTTTGTACACATTTCATTCACATTTCTAATCAGCAGGTCACATTGAGGGGCCAGACATTTGGAATAGACGTGCTTGAATTTCGATTGTACAACTTGTTGAATGAACTGCATTTTAATTTAGTTTTTTTTTTAATTTATTATCATAATAATTTCAACACTCTCCTCTCTCCTATTTTCTTTTCGTTTTTTCCTGCTCGATTTGTAACTATGCCAAGAGTTTTGTAATTTCACTTTCTTCGAGACAACGTGCCAACGTTTTCGGGGCCTACGTGCCATTAAAAATTGGCTATGGCCATCAACTTATAACCGTCTATTACGCAATCTCCAGCGACAGCGACAGCGACAATAAGTGCATCTAATTATATGATTACGAGCCGCATGGATTTCCATTTACGGATATGTAAGAGATAATGCCAAAAGTGGCAACTAAACGAGTTTGAAGCAAGAACAACAAACTATCTTAAAGCTGGAAATTTATTCCTACAACTACTGAGATACTTGTTTTAAAGAAATGTCAGACTTGGAGTAAAGTTGAACTAGTTTTATTACACGCAACTACAAAACTGGGAGAACAGAAAGCATATCATCTTTTAAAACAGTGGTGGGCACGCAGTGGCTCCGGGAGCAGCGGCTGCTTCCAGAAAAGGCAGACTCTAATAGATTTGTTGTTGATGTTTTAAAAAATCATCATCATCATCAACAATTCTACTCAACAAACGATTTATATTTTGATTAATTATAATAATTTATTTTTAAGTAATGTCAACTCTTAATGAATTGCCCAAAACTCTTAACAATTGTCATAAATCACTTTAAAATAAATGTACTACGATTGCTGAAAAAGATGCTTCCGTTTGCAGAAGTTTCAGTGTCTAAAAAGGTAGCATAAAACGTAGAATCAAATTGAAAATGAAATCGAAATTGAAACAAATTTAAAGCAGAGAAGAAGACAAACAAGAATAAAAATGCAAACAAATAGAAAGGCAGACAAAAGAAGTAGCAAATAAACAACAACTGAAATTTCAATAGCACTCAAGACTCTCCAAAACAAGAGCTGCCGATTACGTAATGCTGTCAAAATATAAAAAAAAAAGTGAAACAAAAAAACAAATCAAATTAAAATGAAATACAAAAAAATAAAAACAAACAAAATATTTGCGCATTCTGCTGAGCTGAAGTGTAACAATATTTCGAGTCTATTTCCTTTTTAGTTTTTTATTTTTAAACACATATAATTTGAGAGATTCGCTTGTTGTCCACTTAAAGATTTGCCAAATTGCTGGCTATTTATCAACTGAGCTGAGACTGAGAGATTCAGATTGAACTGGACTCGAGTGCTGTGATGTGTTGTGTTGTGTTGTGCTGTGATGATGTGTGGGCTGCTGCTGCTGTCTAATCAGCTTATTTGAAGTACATGTTTTAAAGCCACTCAAGCGCAGCAGCAGCATCAAAAGCAGCAGCAGAAGCAGCTCCCCACACTGATTAAAAATAGAAATTCAATTTCAATTATAGTTCTGCGGCTTGAGATGCGAAGTACTCGAGTGCATCCATCAGATATAACGATACAGAGAGTGTTGGAGAGAAGAAGAAGCAGATTGTGTGTGTTCACATAGAGAAAAATGCTTGGGAAAATATAGTATGATGAAGAAACACATAATATAAACGATCTTTGTTTTTGTATTTTTAAAAGAGCTTAGAAAAAATATTATTTAATTTAATGGCATCACATTTACTTAATACCTATTTAGCAATATTTTAAAATGTAACAAAACAATGGAATTCTATATTAATGCCACCAATTTATCATATTATTGAAAAATTGGTTTGAAATGTCAAAATGACTGTCGTTTCTATAATCTTTATAGAGTTTTAGAATTATAAATATCATTAATAATAGCTATAAGAACTATGAGAATTGATTTTTCATTTACATTGTTTAACCTAAGCTTCTTTTCTTTCCAAAACTTGAATGTAATCTTAAACTTAAGTATGACTAGCGCCTTAATTTATAAGACTTGTCTTGTAGCGCTAGGAATCAAAAAAAGAAAATAAATGAATAAATAAATAATTATATATTTCGTTTTATTATTATTTTTTTTTTATTATTTATTTTTATTATTTTTTTTATTATTTATTTTTATTATTTATTTTTTATTATTTTTTCATATTATTTATTTTTATTATTTTTTTTAATTATTTATATTTTTATCATTTAAGATTAGAATGTTAATCAATTATACAAATTCGTCTTTAAATTATTAGCGATCGCATCAATTATAATTTATTTACTTTTCTCTCGCTTCGCTTTGCAACATCATGCGTATACGTAATATTACGCATACGCCAAATGTGTCAACTTAAACTAATCGTTTGTTTTTGACAATTGCATAATTTTAATTCTTGGTTTATCAGAATGTGTGCATACAAAAAGAGTATACTTTTCAGACTCCCCTCTCCCCTTCCCCTTTCACCATCTCTCTCCGCACTCAACCGAGAGTTCATTCAACGCTGCGCGTCTTCGTCTCAGTCTCGTCTCGTCTTTGGGCTCGGCTTTTGGCTTCGTTTCTGTTTCGGTTTCGTTTCTGTTTCGTTTTCGTTGCGCTTTAGTTGGTCTGTGTGTCAGTGTTACACTGTGTGTGTAAGCGTATATGTGTGTGTGTGTCAATGTGGCAAACATTCTACCCACACAAATGCAACAGCAGCAACAACAACAACAACAACTGCGCTTCGTTCGCTTGCCACAAAGTGAAAGGAGTTTTTTTTCTCAAACATTTTTTTTTTATCTGCTTTTCGTTCAATGCATTTTTACAAAAAAAAAATATTTCATTATTATTATTATTATTTGATTATTTATTGCTTGCCAAATAATTGGCATTAAAAGCAAAACTAGTTAAATAAGTCAATTCCAACTTCCTAGAGAAGAGACCTATAAAAAAACGAGGCTTGGGCAATTTGTGGGCGTTATTTTGATATTTCGGGTGAAAGGCAAAAAATAAAAAATGAAGTGAAATATAGGTTTAAAATAAATTTAATCAAAATTAATGAGCAAACTCCTACACAGTGCTTATTAAATAAAAATGATCGATATTGCACTGAGTGTAGACATAAAAAAAAGAATGAAATAATTTTAATATCAAATACAGTTGAACTTCCATAATGCGAACTTCTATAACTCGAATTTCTCTCTCCAACTCGAGCTAAATGAGTGACAGTAAAATTATTAAACTTAAGAAACTTAAAAAGAACTCTATAAGTCGAATATCTTCATAACTCTAAACTTTTCTTTGGATAATGGTGATTTATTTTGTATTCCATTTTTCATTTATTTCGAATCGAATTTTTAAAGTTTATTTAAAATTAGTTAATAATTCTTGGTCAACTTGTTTTTGACTAAATAAATAAATTAATGAAATAAAATTAAATAAAATAGAAAAAAAGGGTAGGTGGTAGGGGGAGGGGCAGGAGCTGATTGCGTGTCGTATCAAGAGAGCTATAAAAAATGTTGCTGTCGATGCTGCACATGCAAAAAGCGTGTTGAACCTTTAGCGATAACGACAATAACAACAACAACAGCTGCTGCTGCTGCTGGTGAAAATGAGTGTCCACACAACAATAACAACAACAACAACAACAGCAATAAGAAAACAACGAACAGCGCTTTTCACTTAGCAAACAAACAAACAACAACAATGAGTGAAAAATAAAAAAATAAAAATGCCCAACCCAAAAGCAACTTTAAAACTCAACCGCAAAAGTCGCTGTGCTGCAGTTGCAATTGTTGTTGTTGTTGTTGTTGTTGTTGTTGTTGTGGCAATTGAATGCCTCTTGACAAGCAGAAAAAACTATGAGCATGCACATGTGTAAGTGTATGTGTGTGTGTGTGTGTGTGTATGTTACAATGCCCCCTAGTCATGCACATGCACATGCACATGCCAAACCATTGCGCCACAATCAAAAGCAACCACTGCAGTTGCCGCCGCTGTCGCACCGCCAACCACCTGACCGTAGCCAAAGCTGCAACTTGCAACTGCCACAACAACAACAACAACAACAACAACAACTTCAACTGAAATTGCAACTGCAACAATAGCTCGTGAGATTCCTGTGCGACTCTGTGGCATTTGTTTGTTATAGGCCAACAACACAGAGTTCAAAACTGTTGCACTTGTTTCATCTCAATTTTTAGATCAAAGCGTTTTTTTTAACCAGAACCAGTTGGGAATTATAAAACGAAAATTTGTAAATTGATTGGCTAGACAGCATTGGTTTGCCGAAATGAAATTGACCCAATTTCCATTGATTCTTTGTGCAAATTAAAAACAAATAAAAGCGCTGCAATCTAGTTTTCACGCTATGAGATACTTTGTAAAATAACCCAATATTATTTAAGTTTACTTTGAAGTATTTTATGTTCTGTTTGACAATTTCCTCTTAATTTTTAGATCAAAGAGTTTTTACTTGTGTCTTTTTTAACCAGAACCAGTTGGGAATTATAAAACAGAAATTTGTCAATTGAATAGCTACACAACATTGGTTTTTCGAAATAAAATTAACCCAATTTCCACTGATTCTTTTTGCAATTAAAAACAAATAAAAGCGCTGCAATGAAGTTTGCTCGACTATGAGATACTCTGTAAAATAACTCAATATTATTATAAGTTTATTTTGATTGAAGTATTTCGTGTTTATTTTAACATAATCCGATATCTTCAAGCTTTTGACACCGTTTGGTATGGATTTTAATCCAGAATACCGAATAATTTTGTTTTCAATCCATCTATCGATAGCAAAATATGCAAAAATGCAGCCCTGGTCAACTATGCGGATGACACTCAACGAATGATCTTCAGTCGGCATTTGCATTTGTGTCGCTTTGTTGTTTTACGGCGTGAAAGTGAAATCTTTGGAAACGCGCTTTTCCTTGTCGTTGTTGTTGCAATGGCCAAAAATTTAACAGCAGCCGCAAAAAAAAAAGAAACGCAACAATCAGACAGAGAGAGAAATAGAAAAAGCAAGTTTTGTTACATTTCTTTTTCTTTTTTTTTTTTGCGAGAAAAAAATAATATTTACAAATGCTTAAAAGGTGTGTGCGTCAAAAGTTGTTTGCTCAATTGTTTACTTACAAATGCAATTGAATAACAGTCGAACGATTCAAGTGATTCAAATGATTCATTAGCGAATTATTGGCTTACCTGTAAATAGAAAACAAATGGAAATGGAAACAAGAATTAATAAACAGTTGAATATAAATCAAAATTAGGTTATAAGTAAACAAGACAAGAGTTAAGAATATATATAAACGAGGATAAAATACCCTGTAAATTAATGATATACTAAATAGAGCTTAGGTAGTTGGATCTAAATTAAATAAACTGATTATGCAGTTCTTTTTTAAGTTTGCATTCTTAGCTATTTTATACGATACTACATAATATACCCCATATATACCCTGTAAGACTAAGTTGGCGTCACAAAATGCCACAAATCGTGATCGTCACTCGAATCATGTAAAAGTCAAATTAGCAAAAAGAAGAACAGAAATAAAACAAAAACGTCAAAAAAAGCGTGAAAAATTAAAATAAATTTATGTGAAATGCTATTTAAAAATATACACAACAACAACGCGTTGGGTTTTAAATAAAATTCTTGAGCGCTTGACAACCGTTGAAATTGAAGTGGACAGCGAATTCTGAATTTCTGGCAATCAGCGGGGAAAGATGTAAGAAAACAACAACAACAACAACGAGAAGAACAAAAATTTTAATAAAAATTCGCCAATTTGTTGCTGTTGCTTATGTGCCCAAGGCAAACGAGGCAGCAGCAACAACAAATAAAAAGTTGTTTTAAATTAATTTTGATTTTGTTTTCATACGTACAAAATAATAATAAAAAAGTATACCAAAAAAAAGATTGTCGCAATTTTTGATCGTTTTTTTTTTATGGGGTTTTATTAAAGTGTTTTTATTTTGTCTTATTTTCGATTCTTGTTTTGGGCTGAAAACAAAAAAAAACTTGTGCTCTACTCTAGTTAATTTAACAATTGTGCACACTCTGTGTCGCCTCCTTTTTTTATGGGTTCTATTTGCACAGCTGCCGCAGCTGTTTCCGTGGCTCATATACTCAAATATGCATAAAATATGGAACACAAACTCGGGTTATTGATGAGCTAGATTCCAGAAATTTAGTATGTAGAGTCTACAAAACATTCAACAGTTGTAGTTTGTCTCAATTTTATTTATAGAGCATTAAACATATTTTGTTTACATTGAAATGCATGTTATTTTGGGGGCAGTTCAAAAAATAAGTTGGCTAACCAAACATTAACCCTGCCTGGGGGCTGCAACAACAGATACAAATGTATCTGCCAGTTACTTTTGCTGTCTCTTCTTACAACTGTAGCGTCTTTAACTTGTGTCTTGTTGTTGTTTTCTGACCATTTTGTCAGTGCTGTGTTGTGTTTTCTTGTATTTTGTGCTTGTCTTAATTAAATTAGCATTTGCTTTTCATTGTGCTCTTGTCCTTAACTGCCGCATTGGCTTTTGCATACAAACAAAAAAATGCACAACTGAAAAGAAAAAAAAACTGCGCCCATTTTTAATTAGAACGCAGCAATGCAAATTTTTAGCTGACTCGTCGACTCGCAATATAATGTAATGTAATCAAAGTCAAATCGCGCTACATATGTTAATGCCACAGCCCAATGCATTCAGCTGACAACAACAACAACACATAGATACACTTATGTATGTGTGTGTTTGTGTATCTATGTATCTACGAGTTTAGCTCACAGCTATTTAGCTATTTAGTTTGTGCATGAAAAATACCCGACGGACAACGCACTTGGCGACCTTCGCCGTGTACGCCGCGGCACATACGTAGCTCAAGGTTTACAATCAATAACAACAACAACAATACTAGCAACAACACTAACAACAACATCAACAACAGTAGCTAACAACAAAGATAAAAGCGCATTAACTAGAGCAAAAGCTGCATTGATATGCGGGTTTAACATAATTGTTAAAAAACAAGCACACACACAAAAAGAAACCCAAATCCGGCACTTTAAATTCAAATTTCTGAAATTGAAAAACCATTAAAAAAGTATAGAAATCCCATTTACAATTAAGTTTTATTTGACTGTTTTTTTGATTGATTATTCGTTTAAGTTTACTCGTCACTCGTTAATATTTACTCGTTATTCGTTGGTTTTTTTTTTAACTTATCTAATAATGTGGCGTTCAAAGTACTCGTTACTCGATAATGGTAGCTCGCTACTCGTTACTTGAAACTCGCTACTTCCTCTTTGATTGATGACTCGTTCAATTTTACTCATCACACGTAATTTTTTACTCGTTATTCGTTGGTCTTTTCTTAACTTATCTAATAATGTGGCGTTTAAAGTACTCGTTACTCGACAATAGTAAATTTAAGAAATTCCATTTACAATTAACTTTTATTTGATTACTCTTTGGACTGTTTACTCGTCAAATTTTACTCGTCACTCGATATTATTTACTAATTATTCGTTGTTTTTTTATCTTATTTAATAACTTGGCGTTAATAGTACTCGTTACTCGTTAGTGATACTCGCTACTCATTACTTGACACTCGCTACTCGCCACTCTTTACTTCTTCTACCTGTTTAGTTCAGCAGTGGGCACGCTTGGGCTTCGGGAGCTAGCGGCTGCACCCGAATTTGGATTTCGTGCCCACCGCTGCTTTAGTTAATTACTTTTCGACAAAAATAACTCTTATTTCAAAGAAAAAACTTATAATTGATAATTATTAAATTTTAAAACAATTTTGCAATTTTAAAATAAATTTAGGAGTTTGTTTAAAAATAAAACAATAAAAAGATGTTAAAACTATTTTATATTATTCAAATAATAAATACATCATTTGCACAAATATTTTATAATAGACAGAAAAATGTTATGATTTGATTTGACAAAAACAATTCTAATTCCAAAGTAAAAACGTATAATTTAAAATTATTAAATGCTATAACATTTTAAATTTAAATTTTTAAGAATTCTTTTAAAAAAAAAAAACTCAAAAACATGTTAAGACTATTTTATATTAATCAAATAATAAATACAAAATTTTCACATATTTTGATAATAGACAGAAAAACATAAAATTTAGTGCAAACCCTTTTCCTCAGCAAATTAGCCTGATTTTGATTTATTTAGTTAAAATAATTTCCTATTATAAATAATTACATTTCAACGGTAGAAAGGTTGCTTCGTCTTCTTCTTTCGGTGATGTTGTTGTTGTTGTTGTTGTCTCAGCAGGTTGCCCAACCTAAAAACAAAACACACACACAACTTGCAACCGCATTGTTTGCCTTGGTATTTGTGGCACTGCGGCCGAAAAACAAAAAAAAAAAAACTTAATTGCATATTGCCCCAACTCAACAACACTCTGCGTGCGATTTTTGTAGTAGTTATTTCTTTTTTCTTTTATTTTTGGTCGGGATTCGTGACTTGTAGATAACCCAAAACATAAAAAAACAAAAAAAAGTGGCTACTTTAATAGCACATATTTACACACACACCATACACTGCGTGCTAATAGTTCTGTCTCTGCCTGAGCCTGTCCAGCTTAAAAAAAAAAAAAAAAACTCCTGCACCACATTTATGCATTATGCAAGCGCTCTATTATCTGTCATATGTATTATTATTACAAACTCAGCTGGTGAATTTTAAATTGCACTCATTTACATTTTGAAATTTTCGTGTATTTATCAGTGTGCTCTACTTCTTCCTCTTGCCACGGAATTTATTTGCATAAATTTCGGGTAGGTGGAAATGCATATTGAATGAGTTTAGCCATTTGCACATTTGTCTAATTTCAACTTATCAACTAATTTGGCACAATTACTTATCAACCAAATGCAAATTCAATTGTCTATAACAAATTTACACCAAATAAGGGGAATTTTTCTATTGCTTCTAATTACTTTTTTACAGTGTGTAGTCGTAATAGTTTGCCACGAATTTCAGTTTTTATTAACTTATTACTCGTTAACAGTGTTGCCAAATTAGCTATTTCACCGCTAGATTTAGCGGGCTGCAATTGGAAAATGCGGGATAAATTGAATTATAGCTATTAACCATATTGAAAAGACTCTGTTCGAAATTTAAACTAAATTTTACACATGAGGTATTTTATCTGTTCAACTTGTATTTTATAACAGCGGTGGGCACGAAATCTGAATTCGGGAGCAGCCGCTAGCTCCCGGAGCCCATGCGTGCCCACCTCTGTTTTATAATATTAATAACATTTAATTTCAAACTTGAGAAGTTTTCAAAAATACTGGATTAAGTCAATAACAATATCGTTTCATAATATAGTATTTCTTTTGAGCTACCAACAAAATTTTCTGTCTATTTCTAGCTTTTTTCAGAGGTTAGTTTAGCTTTTTTATGACCCAAAGAGTTGGCAACGCTGCTCGTTAAATGTTACTCGTTAAATGTTACTCGTTAAATGCTACTCGTTAATACTTCACGGCTAAATGCACATTCTATTTCCCATTAAGGGGGTTTCTATTATTTCTTATTACGTTTCTTGACATTAACGAATACTTTTTTTTTATCTATTTTGATTGATTGCTCGCTAAAGTTTATCGCTACTCGCCACTCGTTACTTCTGCTACCAGTTTAGTTAATTACTTTTTTAAGGGTTTTTATTTTATGCCTAGTTATTAAACAATGCGTAGGCCGTTTACCTATCGCATCTACATATGTTAGATGTAAGTCCAACTGGCTTCAGGCCATACAGTTAAGATTATTTATTTGCCATGTGCGGAGCTTAGCAAATAAGCTAAAACAACAACAACAACAACAATAACTCTGAATGGGGTCAGAAGCCAACAAACATCGTAACGGAGCGTGTGGCACAAACAGACAGACAGACAGACATAAAAATACACATTCATCAAAGTTTTTTTTTATATTTTTTAATTTTTTTCCTCAGGTAGATTGGCTAATTTTAGATGCAGGTTATTAACCTTTTGAAGAAGCCAAACGAATAGACAATAAAACAATCGCCAGATCATATATTAATCGATCAGTCTATGAGAAGATAAACTTGCATTACAACTGCACTTTATGACCATAGTGATGATGATGATGATGATAATGGGGACGACATCTGTTACACAGTCGTTCTAAAAGGGCTTTATAAGACTGCACCTCACTCTATATACTATATAAGCACTTATTCTTTATAGTTTGCATGTTTACACGACATTTGCTCCAAATAAAACATGAAGAGTATCGTCGTTTATTTGCCTTTTAGTAACTTTGTAACTTGTGGCAACAAAGCAAACACTGGGGGAATCCAGAACTATTGAACAATACCAGACAATCAATCGATATTATCAATTGATAAATGTGTAGTGCAATAGGAACGAGTACAAAACACAAAAAGACAATAAAACACGAGTCTAAATTGTTTACATCATTTGAACAACGTTAGCTTTTGAAATGTTTTATCAACCTGAACTGAAATTGGTAGTATACTATAATAACCAAAGAAATTAAATGCTATAATTTGTTGCCCGATATCATTACAATTATTTACTTATTCAATTTTTACTGATTTTCGCTATTTAGATCAGCGGTGGGCACGCAGTGGCTCCGGAAGCAGCGGCTGCTCCCAACTTAGGTAGACTCTAATAGGGTTGTTGTTGTTGTTGTTGTAGTGCTCCCGAATTCAGATTTCGTACCCACCGCTGATTTAGATTATTTTTAATATCTTTAAATAAATGGTGTAAAAACTTCAGAAATTAAAGTAAAACACAATAATTCTATGTTTTAATTTAGGTATTGATATTTATAAATATACATATATCTTATATCTAGGGCCCACTGATAGTTCAAATAAGCTGCGCGTTTGGAAACGTGCGTTGACTGCATAAAAACAAGACAGACAAATACAATAATATTTGTATTAGGGGTGCCAAGTGTTATATATGTATATATCTATCGGTATGTACAATATTACACACATATGTATATACAGTTATATCTAAGTACATGTCATTTAGAGAGCAATGTAATGTAATGTAATGTAATTAGTGAGGGTTTTCAGCGTCAAAATGTAATTTGCGCTTGTGAAATGTGTCGTACCTCTGGGTCTGGGCCTCACACGTGACCCAATGTCTATTTCTCCCCCTCTATTGCCCATCACTACTCCTCCTTCTCCTCCTCCTGCCTCTTCTTCTTCTACTGCCAAATGCTAAAACTGACCAAGTCATTAGGTTTCACTGCGCGCCACGCTAATGAACCCGGATATATGCACATGTGTGCAAGTGTATATATAACTATGCACATGGGTGTTTATATAAATTAAGCATGTACATATATTTGTGCCACGCATTTCGTATTGAAATGGAATTTCAATTTCTTACACAGAGCGAAAAATAAAACTATTATTAGTTTTATATTTGTT
This sequence comes from Drosophila subquinaria, assembly GCA_037043405.1. Classification (NCBI taxonomy): domain Eukaryota; kingdom Metazoa; phylum Arthropoda; class Insecta; order Diptera; family Drosophilidae; genus Drosophila; species Drosophila subquinaria. The sequence goes on along the minus strand of JBAMBL010000497.1, from coordinate 2,338 downwards.
TGAAGTCGCTTCATATTCAAATCAAACATTTTTCAATTTTCAAATAAATACTAATCATATTTTATTCAAACAAAAATCCTAGCCATCCAACAAAGGATTCAAATCGATTTTCAAATATAATTTTTGAGTTAGAAGCGATTGAGAATTGTAAATGGAAATAGATAAAATATTTATCTTCTCAATTATTTTTACTAAATATTTACACATTTTCAAGTGTTTTATAATTAATTTTAATATTTAAAATTTGCTCGATTTAAATGAAATTTGCTGAAATTAAGCATATAATTTTTTTAAAATTAAGTCCTAACAATCTAAAAAGAGATACAAATCGATTTTCAATCAGAACCGATCGAGAATTCCAAATCGAAATATGAAAAATGTTTAATCTCTCAATTATTTTAACTAAATATTTAAATATATTTTAAGTCATACACATTTTGAAGTGTCTTATAATAAATATTTTAATATTTAATAATTTTTCATATTCTATATATTTTTTTTAGTATGCCTTATTTCTCCAAGTGTATGCTCGTTATATTGATTTGAAATTGAAATCGAAATTCAATTCAATTGTCGTCTTGTTAATGAAAAAAACAAACAGCTTGTTGTTGATTTTCTAGCAACATACGCTTTTAATTGAAGCAACTAAGAGAATTCTTCCCATTTAATGAGCCAAAGCAGAAATACCATAAACGCACTTCAAGCCACATAAAAGAATAAATAACCGTAAAACAAAAAAAAAAAAAGGAAAACGCAAAAGAAATACAGAAAAACTAGAAAAAAAAAGCAACAGCAAAAAACATTTTTAACGAGCAACTTTTCAGCGCCATATGCTACAATTGCAAATGTTTGCGTGTGTGTGTGTGTGTGAGTATGAGTGTATGAGTGGGTGTGGCAGCCACTGTTGCTTATTGTGGTGCTTTGGGGGTGGTAGATGGGCCGTATCGTGGGCGTGACATTTACCTTAGCATTGTACCCTGTTGTTGATGTCGATGTCGATGCTGTTGCTTTTTTGGTTGCTTTTGTTGTTGCTGTTGTTGTTTTTGTTGCTGCTGCTGCTGATGTTGTTGGTAATGCTGATGATGTTGTTGGTGATGATGACGATTCGAGCCAATTTTCCGGTTTCATATGAATGCTGTTGTGGGCGGCAAGGATCCGCACAATGTTGAACTGAAGTGGAGTTATAAAGGAGATTGCCAAGATATAGCAATGAGTGCACTTCAACCTTCTTTTCAATTGCACTTGCACTGCGACAAATGCTACTGCTCGATTGTTGTTGTTGTTGTTTTATATTTTTCTTTGCTTTGCCTTTTTAATTGTTTTCTTTGCACTGCACACACACGAAACAACACACGCGAAACTCTCTTTCTCTATTACTTTTGATTTAAATTCATCTATTGTACTACACACACACGCACACAACAGCAGCTACTGCACTTTTTTCGTGGAGATTGAGAGCGGCCTCTGGCGGCCCAACATATGTTAGGTAGAGCTTCAGGTTGTTGTTGCTGTTGTTGCTCCTCTTTCGTTTGCAAACATATGTTTCGAAAGTCAGGCACGTACGCAACACAGACACACTCACACACTGGCAAAAAAGGGTCGTCGTGAGAGAGCAGGAGACGCCGAATGAGAGTGTGAGAGAGAGTGCAGGACTTGTAGTTGTTACAATTGAAAGCTGACTGCTATAACAGAGAATGTTCTCGACTCTCGTTTTTGAGCGTTGATTGCCTTTGATTGCTGGGCCTCTTATTATTTTTGTCGTCTATTTTAGCACAAATTTCGCTTCTTTATATGGAATTTTGTTTTTTGGTTTATCAATATCGATATCGTGCTATTTGACTCTGTCTCTGTCTACAACAAGTACATTGGCATCTGTAAAGTACGAGTATACAATGTATTTCTCACTCTGTTGCTGTTGATGTTGTTGTTGTGTATTTAATATATATTTCTTTTTAAATATTATTTCTTTTGTGCGGCTCCGCTGTGGACTTGTTGAGGCTTTCGTGCGCGGTCACTCTCGTTGAACGACTGAAATCAACGGCAATCGTTGGTGGCATGAAACTTGACTACGCGGCCGCAATTGAGTGAAAACAAAGCAGCAGCAGCAGCAGCAACAGCAGCGGCGGCGGCAACAGCAAAGCTCTCAAAAAAGCACAAGCGACTCCAAATTGAGTGAAAAAGCGAAAACTACAAAAAAGAAACAGAAACAAAACAGAAAAAAAAAAACTTGTCAAGCATTACAGTTGCTGCTGCTGCTGCGGCTGCTGCTGTTGTTGTTGCTGATCCCATTCGAAAGTTTAATTATATTTGCGCCACCGACACTAGTTGCTATGCTGCT
>JBAMBL010000496.1:0-14855 GCA_037043405.1 Drosophila subquinaria | reverse complement strand
CGCTAGCAACCCCCCTCCCCTCGCTCCCACACTCTCTCTGTCTGCGCAACGTCAAATAACCACACAGTGGACATTGCTGATAAGAGAGAGAGAGAGAGAGAGAGAGAAAGAGAGAGTGAGCCTAGTAAATAACTCAAAGCTCGCTCTCTGCAGCAGAGCAGCAGCATCTGCAGCATCAGTGGAAGAAAAGTCAACAAAAGATAATGATGATGAGATTTACAGCAACAGCTGAGCTTTGAGTTCTAAAACAGCTGTGTTGTTGTTATTGATCTCGCATTGAGTGAGACACAATTATGTAATGATAAATGCAACAGTTTAAAGCTCAAGCTTTTACAAAAACCGATTAAAAATACAGCTTTCATAATTATATATGCATAATAATTTATTTCACTTCATTATTTATGTGGCCTTTTAATTATTGCAAAAAAAAAAATACATAGGCATAATAATCATAAACAGAGAGCTTTATATTTATATTTTTGGAGTCAGCTACAGATACAGATACATGGCATGTACCGTTACTTTGGCATTTTGCAACAGGCAACAGAACGCGCCGATGATCGCGCATTTTATTGTGGCCTGTGGTTCAATGTTAATCAGCAGCTTAAATCGAAATACAAAAAATAAAACAACAACATAACATACACAATACACACAGATACACAACACACACACGCACACACACCCAAGTAACGCAATTCGACTGCCAGTGTGGCCAAAAAAAAATGAAAAAAGATTAATGTGATTTTTTGTAGCCTTATGATGGATGCCCCTTACCAACAACAACAACAACAGCTAAACTTCAGTCTCAGCTTTAGCGCGTTAATGTATCTTGCAGATACCAACACACACACACACATATTCATCTACTGCACTGCATTACAAATACAAAAATAAATGTAAAAAGGCCACAACATTTGCTTGTTTCTGACAGCCTCCCCTCACCTCCTCACCCCTCACACTCCCCTCCCGCCGCCTTAATTATTAATGCCATTTATTGTAGCTTTGCAGCCAATGTATCTGTTACGATATACATAAATGTATCTGTATCTGTATCTGTATCCATAGCCACTTGTAGCTGTAGCTGTTGCTGATGATAATGATAATTATCATCATAATGATGATGATGATGCTGCTGATGGCGTTGCCTTTGCGCTCTTTGGCAAGACTCGAGCGTCAGTCAGTCCGTCATTCAGTCAGTCAGTCAGTCAGTCAGTCAGTCATTCATTCAATGTGACCCTGACCTAATAAGCATGCGCAAGCGCAAATTGTCAGTTTCTGCTGTGTATCTACATATATCACATGTATCTTGTATCTTTTCAACTATAACCGCATGCCTCTTTATGCATTCCAATCCAAGGAACTTGCAACAAATGTTGCTTCAATTTTAAGATTCTTTGACTATTAATTTGTTATATACATTGATTTTTCAATTACAATTTTTTTTATAATTAAATTGTTTATTAAAAATTTTAGCTTAAAATTTAGTTTTTATTTTTAATATTTTTTTTTGTAACTTTTTATCTTTTTGACTTGACCTTAAACACAGTTTTGTCGACATTTTCCAAACGAAAGTGCGCCACAAAGTTCCAAATTCCAATTACAATTTCAAGACGAATTCGAATTGGAATTGGAAAACCAAAACCAAATCGAAATCCAATTTCGTTTACAATTCCAATATGAATACCAAAATCAAATCGAAAACCAAATTCTAGCGCGCCTTCAATGCAAATGAAGCTTAATTATTATGCCGGGCCAAGTGCCAAATTGAAACCGGTTCGACCGACATTTCGAATACGTGTATAGCGGTTGACTACAATTCAATTATACAACTACACTGAGAGAAAAAAAGGGGGATGTTAATATCCGTTTGAATATCAAAATATTGTTTTTTTTTTTTTTTTTAGTTAAATAAAGTAAAAATTTATCTAGTTCAAATATGTTACATATTTAAATCAAACATTTATAATTTCAAAATAGTACAGGAAATTTTCCTATAAAGTTTAGTCTTTATATTAAAGCTAAAACCGATTGAGAATTCTAAATTAAAAATAAAAAATATTCGAGACATATTTTTTTCTAATAAAATTATTAATTTGAACTCGAACAAAAATATAATAACTAATTTAAAACACATTTAATTTGAATTAATTTCATTTAAATTTAGCAGATTTTTATAAATTTGTTTCAACGTTCAACTAAAAATGAATCTTTTATTTTTTTTGTTAAGCCAGCAAAATTTTACATTTTCAGAGCGTTTTTTTTTTATGTAAACCAACGTTTTCAAATCCAACTGGAAAATAAAGACAATTAGAAAGTCCAGAAAATGTTTGCTCTGGTCATCTCATATTTAAAAAAAAAAAAATATTTTTAATTTAATTTTAAAAAATATTTAAGTTTTAAAAAATGTGAATTTTTATTTGATTTTTTACCTCATATTCGGTTTTAGAAGGTCAAAATTAGCCAAGAAAATTGGTTTTTAATGAAAAACTCACTACTTTTTGTATCGCGGCCTAAAATGGGTTAGTTTTAATTATACACAAGCGCTTTTTTCAGTGTACACCATAAGACAGACGGATGGGAAGACAGAGCGACAGACAAACAGACAGGCAGTCGAACCTTGCTTAGCCAGGCCAATACAACAAGATTCACTTGCGGTTTTTTGGCATAGTTTCACATACCAAATAGAGAGAGGTCGATAGCGGACAGGGGGGAATAGGAAAAGGGGAAAGAGTGTACATAGTGGAGGAGGAGGTGGGGTAATGGAACTAACCATAGACCGAAAATGAAAGTGCACCGAGAATTTCGAGTCCAGCTTTGATGTGATGACGGAAATGGTTTTCTTTGATAAGAGAGAGGAAGAGAGAGAGAGAGGAAGAGAGAGCGAGCAAAAGAGAGGGAGATAGAGTATACACATGTCTGTATATTGATTTTGGTCACTGTTTGGCTTTCGTTTGACGTTTGTTTGCCTTCCTATGCTTTTTTTCTTTTATTTTTATTTTTGTATTTCATTTTCAGTTTCAATTTCGGTTTCGGTTTTAGTTTCAGTTAATCTTGACCCGACGATATAAAACGTGACCGCCGTGCGGAGCGACAGAGACGGCGAGTGTGAAAGAGAAGGTAATGTTAGTTGCTGTCTCTGTCAGCATCGATAAACTGAACAATAGACACGAGTCTACAAAAATTTAAATAATTAAATTACATTTCTTTCATTAGCTTTGCATTGTCTGACGACGTTTGCTTTTATGCCTATTTTTAGCCCCAAAAAAACCGAAACTGGTAACAGCAACAGTTATGCAATAATCGAAATAAAAAAGGTGTATATATCAGCTAATTGGTTCACATACAACAATCAAGTCTATAAAGTGGTTTTTTTTAATAATTATTTAGCACTGTGCTAAATTACTGTGCACAATTTAATTGCAGCTTATTAAAACAAAGCAGAGTAACAACAAAAAAGAAAACAATAAAAATGCGATAAAATTAGAAAGTTTTGCAATGAATTTAAATTTAATATTCTACTCGATTTTTTGTTGCTTCCAGAATCTGATAGATACGCACAAGATAATTAATGTTGCAATTAAGTATTATTTAATGTAATTTTTTAAAGCATAATTTTGTCTTTTAATTCTAAATACTTTACCAACAACAGCTGGCGTCGTGGTAGCCCACAATTTTTTAAGAGTATGTGCGTGTATTTACCTGAAAATGAAAAGAAGTAAAGTATTTTCATAAGTTAAATGTCAGTTTTATATAGTTTTTAAAATTAAATAAAAAATAAATGGTGTACAGTGAACCACTAATGTCTTCATACAGCATAAATTTGTCAAATTTGCATACAATAAAGATGTTTTGTTGCGGGTTTCTTATATTAATCTTTTATTCAATTAAATCCCGTTCAAATGATGCAAAAATATTTTTAGTTGTATAATTTTTTGAAAATCCTAAAAATGACGATTTTAACCCCTTTTTCCTACTTTTCACACAAAATGTGGCTTTTTTGCAGTTCTCAAAAAATGATAAACAATACTAGAACAAATATTTTTGAAAAATTTTTTTTGCAGTCACTCGTAGAATTGTTTGAAGAGTTTTTCTGCATCAAAATATTTTTTGGAAAAAATCGAGGAAAAAACTTGAAAAATTTACTTTTATTAAAATTCAAAATTTTCGATGGTTACTTGATTTGTTAAAGAATTTTTTGCATCATTAGAACGAAATTTAATTGAATAAAAGATTAATACAAGAAACCCGCATCAAAACATCTTTATGGTGTATGAAGACATTAGTGGTTCACTGTAGATGGTTAAAATTATACAAATAATATTTATTTGTTTTAAATTTCTAACGAATAATTTTGGTATACTTCGCAACAATTTCTCAACAACTTATTCTCAATTCAATTGAAAAACGTCAACAATATCAATCTCAAATCAAGTATCCCCATAACTGTTTACATAACAAAAAGATCACACTTGCAGCTTATAATTCTCAAGTGGTTTGAACACTTGGCATGCTAATATTATTATTCTCTCCCCCCTTCCCCGTTCAACGCTTTCATAGCATAAAGCTGCTTATTTTTAATAATGAGTTAATTATCTGTGTAAACTGCACATTTTTGTGAATTTCTTCAAATGAAAAGTGTCAATATATATAGACTCGAAATTCTAATCAAATCTATCCACATTGCGACTCTGTTGAAACAGTTGTCTTTGTTATTATTTGCCTATTTGAGCACAATAATTAGCATTTCAATTGCAAATTTTTGTGCGCAAGAACAGCTGTTGAGAGGAAAAACAACAAAAACAACAACAACAATCAGTTAATGGCAAAATATAATTGTTATGCAGTGTACATTACGTTGATTAGTTTGCCGCTTGACGTGCAGTTTTTTTTACTTGCCCAAAACAACGAACAACGTGCGCTTATCACGATCAGCAGTTATCATGATAACATTTTATTATGGCACGAGAACACGAGCGCGAAAATCTATTATTTAAGTTTAGGCAGAATGAAAGAGAAAGAGCTATACTATAATAATATTTATATACAGACACACACAACTGGATGATCGTATTCAATACTCAAAACTGCGACATTCTGTTTTATTCGTGTGGCAGATGATTTCTCAGGAAGTAATTGATAGCAGCGCAGAACATTTGTGGCACGAAATCATTTATCAATTTTAATTACAATTCCAACTAACAATCGACAATCGACAACAACTGCAACAACAACAACAACTCGCATTCTCAAGTAGCAAATGTGACCAAAAAAAGAAGCACTCTGGGCTTGTAACTATTATATTTATTGACTTTCAGTTACCCTATAACTTAATATCAATATACATCAAAATCAATTTCTATTTTAAAGGGTATTTATATAATTGTTTATATTTCAACAACGATAGTTTCTATTGCCTTTCCAAATAGATCCCAAGGTCTGCAAGGTCCAGGTCTCAATAATAATAAACGTTTTTAATTGATTTCGAAAACAGCAGCATTTTTATTGTAAAGCTCTGCAGATACAAATGTATCTTTTAGCTGATCATTATTACATACATAGCTACAGATACTTAGAGCTGTAATTACAAGTTGTGTGTGTGTTTGTTGCCAAGTCACGCTAAAAAACAATGAGAAATAAACGTGGCATCCATTTCAACAGAACAGAACAGAACAAAACGAAACGGAACCGATCCGATTCAGAAAATAACACATCACACAAAATACGAGCAATATTAATACAAACAAAAAACAATTAAAGCTCACACATAGACAGAGAGTACAAAATAAATAAATAGTAAAAAGTTTTTCGCATTTTAATCACTTAATTGTATTTAGTTGATACGCAAATGGATTAACTACAGATTGCAATAAAACAAAATTAACTAAAACCAGGCACGTGTCGACACTTATTTATATAAATAGATACTTTCAAGAAGATACAAATAGCTAAAGATACTTTTCAGTCAATGAAAAACAAAACCTTTTCAAATGGCGCCTTAAAATTGTTTTAAGAGCCAAGGTAGAATAAAAGAAGACGGAGAAATATACTATAATATACTTAAATATACTTAAATATCTCAAAATAAATAGATCTAAAGATACTTTCTGTCAATCAAAGCAAAAACCTTTTCAAGTGGCGCCTTTTTGTAAATACATTGGGTTTAACAATTAGAAAAAGAAAGAAGGAAATACAAGAAACGTATAAAAATCTAAATTTGCTTTATAGCTTAAACTGCTTGAGAATTATAACTTGAAACTTTCTTAAATGTCACTTTTTGTCAGTTACAGCTGCAATGCATTATTTATACTTAAACATAAGAATGTGTATAACAATTAAGTGCATATAAAATTAAATTTTTTTTGTATATTATTGACAGCTTTCTTATGTGCTCCGATTTAAATGGAATGCTAGTTCAGCTTAAAAATTCTGACAGCTGTATTGGTTAATGTCGAAAACAAAAAAAACGCAGTTGTATCAACAAATTCTGCTCAAGTGTGTGTGTGTGTTCTAGATTCAGTTGCGGATTATAATCACATTATACAATGTACATATATATATGGTATACCTATTTATAATGTACTTATGTATACGGCATTTATTTCTCGTCATTTTGTCAGGTGTTTTTTTGGGCAGCTTTATTTTTATAGATTTCGCTGGGCTTGATTTGACTAAATCTATTTTAAAAACTCTAAAAACTAAAACAAAATTTCAAGCGGAATATCATTTTGATCATGGTTTGGTCTCTAAATTTAAACTGCATTCAAATATAAATAGTTTTGTTAAAAAATTTCGTTTTTTTCGAATTTTTCAAAATATTCTGTTTTAGGGCGTGTGAGAATTCTGTCTGAATGTGTCAGTTATATGACACTGACGATTGCAATTTTATTTCCTACACAAGCTATAATTGAGCTGCCCACGCGATCTCTGTGTTGGATGCTATGTGGCAGATACATATCTTTCACATCTATAAATATTTTAGAATGCGAATGTATCTATTAATAAGAGACGAGTCGAGGCACAAACACAGGTGACTAATGCCACAAATCTGGGGATTGCCTGACGCTGTTGCAACACAACCAACACACACACGTGTGTATCTCTCATTTCTATCTGCATCTGTGCATTTGTATCTGTATCTGTGGATGATATGTGTTGTTAAGTGCCTTTGAAATTGAGATTGAGATCTCTTTTGTCAGTAGGTCTTTTACTTCTCTCGCTCTAAATTGAAATTCTGCCATCTCTGTGTATTATTTATTGTATCTTTTTTTATTATTGCACATTTTATTTTACGCTGTTTGTTTGTTGTTATTACTTTTTTATTATTATTAAAATTACAAATTTTTGAACAAGTCAGCGTAAATGTCAATGAGTTTAATGCACTCGCCAGCGAAAGAGACAGAGATAGAGAGAGGGAGAGAGAGCGCGACTGAGATGAAGATAGACAGCAACAGCTTTCAAATCACATTTCATACAAAGTGCTGGCACAAACAAAATTTGTTTAATACAAATGGACTTTTAAACCATATAGTACGAGTGTATATATATTTTATATACATATTATATAGCTCCGGAATCTGACGTGCACTTTTGCGAAGCTTATCACCATCAATCACCAGTCAGAGAGTTTCAATCTCAATCTCACATGCCAAAACACAAAGGTTCATGTTTTTGATTGCACGTGCACAAAAAACATTCATTCAGTCATTGACCCCAAACCCCTATTTATAGGGGGCATACTATACACCAACTACTATATATATATACATATATATACTCTATACTATATACACACTATACACTTTGTACACATTTCATTCACATTTCTAATCAGCAGGTCAAATTAAGGGGCCAGACATTTGGAATAGACGTGCTTGAATTTCGATTGTACAACTTGTTGAATGAACTGCATTTTAATTTCGTTTTTTTTTTTATAATTTATTATCATAATAATTTCAACACTCTACTCTCCCCTCTCCCCTATTTTCTTTTCTTTTCGTTTTTTCCTGCTCGATTTGTAACTATGCCAAGAGTTTTGTAATTTCACTTTCTTCGAGACAACGTGCCAACGTTTTCGGGGCCTACGTGCCATTAAAAATTGGCTATGGCCATCAACTTATAACCGTCTATTATGCAATCTCCAGCGACAGCGACAGCGACAATAAGTGCATCTAATTATACGATTACGAGTCGCATGGATTTCCATTTACGGATATGTAAGAGATAATGCCAAAAGTGGTAACTAAACGAGTTTCAAGCAAGAACAACAAACTATCTTTAAGCTGGCAATTTATTCCTACAACTACTGAGATACTTGTTTCAAAGAAATGTCAGACTTGGAGTAAAGAATAAATTGAACTAGTTTTATTACACGCAACTACAAAACTGGGAGAACAGAAAGCATTTCATCTTTTAAAACAGTGGTGGGCACGCAGTGGCTCCGGGAGCAGCGGCTGCTTCCAGTTTAGGCAGACTCTAATAGATTTGTTGTTGATGTTTTAAAAAATCATCATCATCATCAACAATTCTACTCAACAAACGATTTTTATTTTGATTAATTATAATAATTTATTTTTAAGTATTTTTTTTGGCTATCGGTCAAATCTTGACCATAATGTCAACTCTTAATGAATTGCCCAAAACTCTTAACAATTATCATAAATCACTTTAAAATAAATGTACTACGATTGCTGAAAAAGATGCTTCCGTTTGCAGAAGTTTCAGTGTCTAAAAAGGTAGCATAAAACGTAGAATCAAATTGAAAATGAAATCGAAATTGAAACAAATTTAAAGCAGAGAAGAAGACAAACAAGAATAAAAAAATGCAAACAAATAGAAAGGCAGACAAAAGAAGTAGCAAATAAACAACAACTGAAATTTCAATAGCACTCAAGACTCTCAAAAACAAGAGCTGCCGATTACGTAATGCTGTCAAAATAACAAAAAAAAAAGTAAAACAAAAAACGAATCAAATTAAAATGAAATACAAAATAAACAAACAAAATATTTGCGCATTCTGCTGAGGCTGAAGTGTAATAATATTTTGAGTCTATTTCCCTTTTGGTTTTTTATTTTTAAACACATATAATTTGAGAGATTCGCTTGTTGTCCACTTAAAGATTTGCCAAATTGCTGGCTATTTATCAACTGAGCTGAGACTGAGAGATTCAGATTGAACTGGATTTGACTGCTGTGATGTGTTGTGCTGTGATGATGTGTGGGCTGCTGTCTAATCAGCTTATTTGAAGTACATGTTTTAAAGCCACTCAAGCGCAGCAGCAGCAGCATCAAAAGCAGCAGCAGAAGCAGCTCCCCACACTGATTAAAAATAGAAATTCAATTTCAATTATAGTTCTGCGGCTTGAGATGCGAAGTACTCGAGTGCATCCATCAGATATAACGATACAGAGAGTGTTGGAGAGCAGAAGAGGAGTGTGTGTGCTCACAAAGAGAAAAATGTTTGGGAAAATATAATATGGGCATTTCCACAGAAAGGTCCACCGCGGCCAAAAACGTAAAATTGATCAAAAATTCACATCTTTTGAAATTTTCTTCCAGAAATGTATTTAAGTTATTTATTTAAGCAATATACACTGGAAAAAATTCAATAGGATGAATATATAGATTCTACATTGGAATAAATTCACTTTTTCATATTTATGTAAATTTTCTTAAAAATGGACTTCCAAAATGGACCATTTGTATTTTAACGATTACACGTAATAGGACAGTAAAATTGTAACATGAACCATTTTAATTCAAAGAAATATTTTGAAAATTTAATTTAAATAAGTTTTTCGGGCTGTTTTGGACATATAATTTTTGAATAGAGAGACAGAAAGAACATTAAAAAGTGATGGTAAAAAATGTCCCGTGCGCGATGTCCCGTGCGAATTTACGTCAAATTGAATTTAAAAAAAAGTGCAAGTCATCTTTGAAAAAAATCATAACTATTTTTAAGAGGCATCAATGCACAAGAGTTAAAAATAAGTTGCATTAAAATATTGCCTCTGGATTCGCTGAAATTGGCGTTTGAATTGGTTGACCTCACAAGTCACTTCCGTTTTGTGTCCCGTGCGAATCACTTAAATTTTTCTATTATTTTTAAAATGAAAAATTACCCAAAATCACTCTTTGCACCAATGAAAGAGCTAATCAAATGCTATATGTTAAGCCCTTCATCAGAAAAAAAAACCGTTTCCTTTTTACCGTTTTTTTACTTTGAATGTGTACGAATGTCCCGTGCGCGAGTATGGAAATGCCCATATGCTGATGGAAAAAATAAAAAGATCTTCTATTTTTTGCATTTTTAAAATTGCCATGGAAAAAATATTATTTAAGTTAATTTCATTATTTTTACTTAATACCTATTTAGCAATGTTTTAAAATGTAACAAAACAAGGGCAGCTTTTTAACACATTATTAAAAAATTGGTTTAATATGTCAAAATGACTATCGTTTCTATAATCTTTATTTATTTATTTTTACTATTTATTTTTATAATTTATTTTTATTATTTATTTTTATTATATTTTTATTATTTATTTTTATTATATTTTTACATTAATTTTTTTTATAATATTTATTTTATTTTTTTAATCTTTTTTTATTATATATTTTTTATTTTTATAGTTTTATTTATTATTTATTTTTATGATTTAAGATTAAGCTATAAATGTTAATCAATCTATACTAGTTCGTCTTTGAATTATTTACGATCGCATCAATAATAATTAATTTACTTTACTCTCGCTTTACTCTGCAACATCATGCGTATACGTAATATTACGCATACGCCAAGTGTGTCAAATTAAATCGTTTGCTTTTGACAATTACATAATTTGAATTCTTGGTTTATCAGAAATGTGTGCATACAAAAAAAAGTATACTTTTCAGACTCCCCTCTCCCCTTCCCCCTGCCCCTTTCACCATCTCTCTCCCCACTCAACCGAGAGTTCATTCAACGCTGCGCGTCTTCGTCTCAGTCTCGTCTCGTCTTTGGGCTCGGCTTTTGGCTTCGTTTCTGTTTCGGTTTCGTTTCTGTTTCGTTTTCGTTGCGCTTTAGTTGGTCTGTGTGTCAGTGTTACACTGTGTGTGTAAGCGTATGTGTGTCTGTGTGTGTGTGTCAATGTGGCAAACATTCTACCCACACAAATGCAACAACAGCAACAACAACAACTGCGCTTCGTTCGCTTGCCACAAAGTGAAAGGAGTTTTTTTTTTCTCAAACATTTTTATTTCATCTGCTTTTCGTTCAATGCATTTTTTACAAAAAAAAATATTTTATTATTATTATTATTTGATTATTTATTGCTTGCCAAATAATTGGCATTAAAAGCAAAACTAGTTAAATAAGTCAATTCCAACTTCCTAGAGAAGAGACCTATAAAAAAAACGAGGCTTGGGCAACTTGTGGGCGTTTTATGATTTTGCGGGTGAAAGGCAAAAATATAAAACTGAAGTGAAATATAGGTTTAAAAAAATAAATTTAATCAAAATTAATGAGCAAACTCCTACACAGTGATCATTTGCTGGATCTTCTCCTTGGTTTAAATCTTATAATTATAACTTGATCAACAGTCTTGACGACTGAGTAACTGATATTTTACTGCTGAGCTGGAGGTCGTTGCGGTGGATTCGGCAACCCGAGTTAGACGCCTTGCAAGAAGATTTGGATGTGAAATTGTAGTTCGCTCTTCTGTTTTGCTATTTCATCCTTCGCGGTTACACTCGAAGGATGTTCCTTGTTCCGACATAGGACGGTGCCCCAGCGAGCATCGGTCTTGTCAATGCTGCTGTTGCTCGCATTTCCCCATAGCTGCGAGCCGTAGGTCCAGATTGGTTTTAGAGTAGAACTGTACAATAGGACCTTGTAGTCCAAGCAAAGGGGAGATCGAGCATTTAACAGCCAATGAAGGTTAATGGACTTCAGAGCGAAGTGCGTTTTGGTTCGCTTTAATATGTTCATTCCCAGTGAGCCGCCTAGAGCCCGCTGGACGCCAAGGTACGGTACTACCTCACCTTGGGGGAGTTGAGTGTTATACAAAGTTAGCGTGAGGGCAGGTTTGCCTGTTGAGGGTAAACGTTACGTGTTTGCACTGTTGTTCGTTTATATTAATACGCCAGTCTGCAAGCCACTTTCTCCACTTCCACAAGATGATCAGCTAGTTTTGATGTTGCTTGAATAGGGCATCTGGAACGGCTTAGGATCGCGGTATCGTCAGCAAACGTGGATGTTGTTAGGCGCTCGTTTGTAGGGATGTCCGATGTGTAAAAAAAAAAAAAAAAAAAAAAAAAAAAACTGAAAAAAAAAAAAAAAGCTTCAATTATGTGGTCGTCAGACGTAGTAACGTTGCATCTCACTGCATAGACTCTATAGTAGAGGTACGACTCGAGTAGCTTGTGGGTGTAAACAGGGAGTGTCGTTTTGATTTTGTGCATGAGGCCGTCAAGCCACACTCTATCAAAGGCCTGAGAGACGTCAAGATGCATTACAGTATTCCCGATGCTCGAATGCAGTACTGTATTTTCGGATGTTATCCGGTTGACTTGCTCGATAGTTCCATGCTTTTCTCTGAAGCCAAATTGATGTGCTGGGATTACATTGTGTGCTCTCAGATAAGGAATTATGCGCAACAGGAGACATTTTTCAAATAGTTTTGACATGCAGGGTAGTAGGCTTATTGGTCTATACGATGATGGCATTGTATGATCTTTTCCTGGTTTCGGAATCATAATAATGATAGATTTTTTCCATTTGTTAGGGAAATATCCCAGTCTTATGATCGCGTTGAAAAGCTTACAAATCGGCGTCCAGTAATTAAATCATACCCTGGAGCCTTCTTTGGTTTTATTTGCTCTTTTATTACTTTTGCAATTTCGCTTGGGCGAAGCTCAGATGGCACGGAATCGGCTGCAGTTTGAGTTGGAGAAGGTGGTAGTACAAAAGAGTTAGTTGCCGGATTTGGTTGAAACACATTACGCAGATGAGCAGCAAATGTGTTGGCCCTGTCTTTATCACTTCTGGCCCAGGAGCCTGAAAAAAAAATGATAGGGATTACTGTTTCGATTGGCGCACTTAGATTTGGATGAGCCCTCCACAATGGGTGCTTTGTGCTGGTTGGCGATAATTTCTGTATGTACCGGCGCTGGGCATCCGCTTCTTCACGCTTTAGAGCTTTGCTGAGCCTGCGTGAGGCATCTTTAAGCCGTTGCTTAGTAGATGGCGAGCGATGTAACTGCCAGTCGCGTCTCAGTCTTCTCTTTTCCAGAACAAGTTGTTCAATTTGAAGATTGGTTTTTTGTTGGTCGCGTGCTGCAGAGACGAGTATATTTTTCAGTAAATCAGCAGAGCAGTCGATGTCAGCTTCGGTGTTGAACTGTGGGGCTAGATCGAGGTGAGAGCTTACATATTTCTTGTACTTGAGCCAGTTGGTCCTGTGTGTAGTGAGTCTATAAAAAAAAAAAAAAAAAAAAGGGCATTGAAGAAAGTTGATTAGAACGGGCGAATGGTCGGATGATAGGTCTGAAAGTACTTCGGCATTTATCAGATTGCGTGGAATATTTTTGTCACAGCGAAGTCTATTAAGTCTGGTTTCCTATTAGGTATCTGATGGCCAGTATGTAGGCTTACCCGGGGAGACATAGTTGAGTTTTGTTGAAGTTGTATTATTGCGTCTATAACTGCTTGCCCCTTGGGAACCTTACAAGGCGAGAGCCCCAATACGTGTGCTTCGCATTGTAGTCTCCGTCCGCTGATAAAACGATTCCCCAGTGTACTGAAGCTCAATTGCATGCAATTGAGCTTCAGTGATTGCAAAGTTTGGAGCGGCCCGATTCGGAAGTTTATAGATGTAGCTTGCAAATAGTTTGTTGCATATCTCTTATGAAAATGATGTTTGATTCTGTTTCTAATTAAAATACCCGTTCCACCGTGTGCTTTTCCATCCGGATGATCTGTGCCGTAGAATAAATAACCGCGTATTTGGAAGTTGTATTTGTTTGTGAGATGCGTCTCTGAGAGCAGCATTACGTCGATGTGTTTGTCGTATAGAAAATGAGTTAGCTCAAGTTTATGCCGTGAAACACCGTTTGCGTTCCACATTGAAATTCTTAGGGCCGCCATTGATTATTTTGACTGTTGAGATGCAAGCATCTGTATCAATGTGTTTTGATTTTGCATAAGGTTTTGCATAGTTGTTTTCATAAAGGTTACAAAGTCCATCATACTTTGTTGCAGCCTGAAACTCATCATTTCTATCGAGCTTTGAGGCTGCTGCTGAACGCTTGCCAAGTTTGGCTCTGCTTGGATTACATTTGGGAGCGATGTTGGTTTGTTTATGCCTGATTTTACCGCGCTGGCATAAGAGAAGCCATTGATAGTGTTGATGGGGCCAAATGAGGACCTGGCTGTTTTGGCAAAGAAGACATCGGGCGTTGTTTGAGATGGTATAATTGCGTTTGACATGTGCTGGGAACGCGTTGGTGAAACTCGCCGCATACGGGCTTTCAATTCTTTATACACAGGACAACCTCTGTAGTTAGCTGTGTGATTTCCGCCACAGTTTCCACACTTTTTTGTGCTGGGATCCTCTTTATTGACTTGGTAATGGTCAGAGCCATGGGAGTCTCCACAGGCAACGCATACTGACCGAAGCGTGCAGTAAGTCTTAGTATGCCCATATTCCTGACAGTTTGAGCACTGTACTGGACCGTTACGTTTGTGTGGCTCTTCAACCGTGATTCGGCGATGCAACAAGAGCTGAAGTTTGTAGATTGGGTGGACTTCGCTTTTCTTCAAAGTTTTGCTATCTGGTTCTAGCTCAACTTTGAAGAGAGGTTGAGGTTTTTTGTTT
>JBAMBL010000494.1:0-27462 GCA_037043405.1 Drosophila subquinaria | reverse complement strand
GCTCGAATCGTGTATTTGATATATTTATTGCCTATCGATTAATGCGTGCGTCAACGTGGAATTTGAAAATTACAAAATTATTTACTCCAATTTTTGCGTTAAAACTGTGCACATCGAAAATAGTTTTGTATAATAATATAGTTAAATTCCATGTACAATTATGAACTTTTTTATATTTAATACGCTGGTATTCATTGCCCTGCTGGGCGCCTGTGCATCGAAGCCCATTGAGGAGCCTTCAAATGGACACGTAAAGACGTTAAAATACCGCAGTTCCGTTGGGGAGATTGTCAATGATCTGATTTCCAACTGGAACTCGCCCATTTGGTATTTGAGAAATCGCGGATACTTCAGGGCACCTCAGATAGACTTTGGTATGTTTAGAAAACAAGAATCCGAGCAATCAAATAATTCCGAAAAATCCAAACGGATGGCGGTATCAAATGAGAACGAAAGTCCCAACGATCTGAGCCACTTGTTTCGTTCGCTGTTCGCCTCGAACGACAACAGCATTTCGGATAAAATCCGATCCAAGCTGGGCGTGGCCTGGGACATGGATAAACTGAAGACATCGGTGAGCAACGAGGCGCACAGGTTTTTCGAAAAGTTCTACAACAAGCGCAATGAACAATTGCCCAAGGGGCAGCAGCTGGAAGGTGTAGGGGATATGGAAATAGATAAACAGGTGGCACAGCTGTATCCATCAGTGTTGACCCAGCCCAGTAGCGAGCAGGAGGAGAAGAAGGAATCCTTTGAGCCAACTGCACCAAAGGAAACCAAGTTTCTGAATGGCATTGCCAAGCTGCTAACCAACCGGGAGCTGATGGGTAAGGTCAAAACCTTAACAGCTCCAGTTGAAGCCCAAGAGGCTAAAAAGTCTTTGACTGAGGAGAATCCAACAAAAGATATATAATTTAAAAATATTGGTTTATTTTTGGTTGCTTATGTTTGGTTTATTTTTGAAAATACACTTTCGTTAATGTGGATAAATGGACGAGCCCTTCAAAGCCAGACGTGAAATAACACAAAATCTATGCAAATTCATATAAAATCATTAGCAGCGATTAACAATCAATTAAAACTCGTTTCAATTCAACCAGTTTTGTGAGTCTAGAGTATATTGGAGTATATATAAAGCGTTGATATTTGTTGAAATTCATAGAACCAAAAGTCTAAATATGTTGAATCATGTGAGTGTTTATTCGTGTGTATTCAAATGCAGAACTGACGCTGCAATTTCAATTCCAATCTATTTCTATACAGAAATTCATCTACTTCACCAGCTGCTTCCTGCTCCTGTCAGTTGCCTTCCTGGTCAGCGCTGATGAATCCACCTCGGATGTTCTGCTTCTGAAGCACGTCAATCACCAGAATCTGAATGGCGCGGGTCAGTACGAGTTTGAAGTGGAGACTGACCATGGCATCCATCTGTCAGCCAAGGGGGATGTCAATGGCGTCACTGGCGAATACTTTTTGCCCGGCGAGGAGGGTGAGCCGCCCAAGCGTGTCACCTACGTGGCGGACGCCACTGGTTTCCATCCACAAATCAATTAAGCTAAATTAAAATTTACATTCCAGTTGTTGTTGTTTATCCACGTCATTACAATAAATAATACAAAATTCAAAAATTCAGCTGAAATTTATGTGAATTCTACATTGAAATTAATTGAATATACTGTGTAAAATAAGAAAATAATATAATTATACAGGTATATTTTTTGGAGTACTTCATATCTTTATAACTGGTTCAGAAAAGTCGCTATAAATACTTTCGGCCTGGCGCAGTTTGATCAACAGTTGAATTTAAATCTCAGCCATGTTTAAACACGTAAGTAGCTTTTAGAATTCAAACGACGCCCACTTAATGGCCACGCCCACTTGGCAGGTACTTCTGTTGACGCTGCTGATCGCCGTCAGCTGTGCCCACGACGACGATGCACATGCTCAGGCCCACGAGTCCAAGAAGGAGGACGGCCATGGCAATTTCAACTACAAGTTCGACATAAGCAACGGAATTGGCGCCGAGGAGGCCGGAGATGAGCACAACAATGTGCATGGCCAGTTCCACTTCGTGTCCAAGGAGGGTGTGCCCGTGGAGATCTCCTATACGGCGGATGAGCATGGCTATCATCCACATGGCGATGCCCTGCCCACGCCGCCGCCCACGCCGGAGGCCATTCTCAAGGCGTTGGCCTACATTGAGGCGCATCCGCACAAGGAGGAGCCACAGCATCCAGCTGGACAGGGACATGGACACGGCAGGCACTAGGCAGTCCAATGGATGTCCTGGCATTTCCCATTTCCCGCACATTCAATTGCAATTGGATGCGTCTCCATCAGTTGGACATAAAAATAAAACTTTACGACGCAAGATTTCCACAAAATTTCAATGTAAAGTGGGCGGCTGGGCGTGTCCTCAACCCTTTTCCCCATCCTCTGCCAAGTTCCTGGCAAGTCCATAAAATACGCATTGTCATATTAAGCAGGAAGGGGAGTCCGGAAGGGATGATGGCCATTGAGGCCATTGTAAATGTTAAATTCAAATGCGAGGAGTCCATTGTATGGCCTGAATGGACGCCATTTGAACATGAGCATGTTACGGAAGCGACAACTTAATGGGATTCCAAATCTCCCCCCTTAAAGTAAGCATAGAACATTCCAAGTCTCTTTCTTTCAAATTGAATCGACTTCCATGTGGAAAATTTTCATCGTTTTCGAATTAATTCCATTACAATTTCTTGGGTAACTTACCAAAATTTTACGGTTTGAATTGTAAAAAAAACTCGTTATTTCAAGGGATTTAAGTAACATTTATAATACAAATTTGAGCAAATTATGAAAAAGACAAAACACGGCAAATAAGTGTTGGAAATAGTTGAAATTAGCTTTGAAAATAATTTTTTGAGCTATTTAGCGATATTTTTTTAATTTTCTTGTTTAATTCCTCATTATTCTATTTCCAATTTTACTCCACAATAAATGCTTTTATCGTTTAAAATGCGTGTGTACGAATAAATCTTGGACTGACTGTAGTTAACATTCAGTTATAACGCCTCACAATTTGGAGGGACTGCGCGCGAGTTCCATGTCCTGTGAGATGGGATTCACCAATTTGCGAACGACATCAAACTTGGGATTGTTCTTGTCCCGCACCAGATCGAAGATGACGCTCTCGCTGGTAGTGATCACACAGCCCGCCTGTCGCAAGCGTTCCAGGGCCAAATCGCGATCCTGATTCAGGCGAGAGCAGCAGCAATCGGCCACGATATAAACATTGATGTCCTGCTCCCGCAGATCAATGGCCGTCTGTTCCACACAGATGTGAGACTGAGCGGGAAAAAGATTTGGATATTGAGAATTTAGCAGCGTGTAAACAATAAATATAGATCGATATGCCCCCCCCTGCCGACGCCCTTGTACATATGTATATAAGAACTATTAACCTTGAACAAAATGAGCTACAGTCATCGGCTTAAATGTTTTAACAAAACTAAAGTTAAGTCTACTCATAATTTCAATTTACTTCATGTACATTTTGGCATCGATGGAAAGATCATTTAAATCTCGTTTGAATTATACAAAACTTTCCTTAACCCATTAATTTTGAATTTTTGGAAAATTCTACTGTTTTGACTTTTTCCCCGGGTTAAAAAAAAAATTATTTGATGCAAAAAGTTTTTCTAAGCAATTTTAATAGTGACTACAACATTTTTTTTTTCAAAAATCTCTTTGCTAGTATTTTTATGATTTTTGGAAAATTGCTAAAAATTACAATCTTAGCCGCTTTTTCCTCCTTTTCATACCAAATTTTTCTAAGATCATCCTATTCAAAAAATCATAAGAAATACTAGCAAAGAGATTTTTGAAAAAAAAATTTTTGCAGTCACTATTAAAATTTAGTTTTGTTAAAATATTTATGTCGATGACTGTAGATAAGAACAAGAATATGAGTAGCACAAATAGTAATAATCAAGGGTAAGAAACACATTGCAAGTTACCTCCAGACCATAGAGCACCACATCCTGCGGCTTCTCGCCGAATATGTCCTTGATGACGCTCTGCACCTGGGGCGTCATCATGCTGAAGTAGGTCTTACCCTGAACGGCCTTGGCATGGCTAACATCCAACTCCGAAACGGTTTTTCCCAATTTCTCGGGATAATGTTCGGTAACAATCAATGGCACATCCAACGCCTTGCCCGCCTTGGTCTGCAAATCGAACGTGGTTAATCTCCAGATTCAAATTCAGATTGTGATTAAGATAATGCCCCTTGGCACAAAGTTCACTTGCCAATTTGTCCACATTCTTCACCATGTTATCGAACAGCGGCATACTGGGCCGAAACTTTTCCTGTATATCGCATAGCAGGAAAAGTGTCTTTTTCGGGTTCAAGTGACAACGTCTTAGGGCCATTCTTTAGTTAATTATTGATCCTCAACTAAACAAAGTACTTTTCGTTATGCACTTGATTATCAATTGATAATTAACTTAACTCTTCAGTTTCCAAGCACAAAGTGTTTCGTCTATCGATTGTCGGCTTATCAAAATCAGCTGTTGCCTCGAAACGGTTATTGTACTTGACGTTGCCAGACTATTTACACACGCTGCGCCTGCAGATCGCGTAATCACGTTGCCAAACAGTTGCAACTTTCTGTGTTTTTTGTTTTTGTAATTTTTTTTAAAATTGTTTCATTTTAAAATTGGTTTGGAGCATTTGTAATTTGTAAGAAATTCTAAAAAAAATTTAAAAAATTGAATCAATGATAACAAAGCTTTAAAGTTCTAGCTCTAATATTTATTTAAAAAAATAAAAACAATGTTGATATTTAACAACTTTTTTAAAAAGAGTTAAATTTTGTCAAAACTAATACCACTTTGTTTTTTACCGTTCAAAGGAAATTTATTCCGAATCGCGCTCAATTTTTAATTTTTAAAAACATTAAACCATAGTATAATTGTCAAAATGTCAAATTTTCATCTGCCCTACATTCTACAAAAAGCAAACACGGTTACTATTCGTATATTAAATATTTTCTATAATTTAAAACTCCCATACCTTTGTCCAAACTTTCCCGATTTACATAAAAAATTTGATTTCGATCACGGCATAATCTCCAATTTAGTTCTACAACTTAATTTGACTTTTTTGAAAAACTACTTCTTTTTTTTTCCAAAACTTTAGATTTTTTCATACATACAACTTGACAGATTTTGTATAATTTAAAACGATCATAGCAGATACTGCTATACTGCGAACTTAACCGATTTTCATGCGGAATGTCATTTTGTTCGTTGTTTAGCGTCTATTTTTATTCTAAAACTAAATTTTATAGCTTAGACAATTTTAATTTGTTAAATATTTCTGAAAACTTACTGATTTTATGGGGAGAATTTAAAAATATATAACAATATTATAATTTTTTCGCATAAAAATCTAAAATTTGTTTACTTTTGCAACTTAAATTTAATGTTTTTGGATTCTGCATCAATGTTTTAGTTGATTTCGAGTGTTAAATATTTTAGAAATTTTTTAAATTTTGGTACACAAGCTCAAATAGTGTTACCCCTTAATATTGCTTTATTTAATAGATTTTATTAAATCTTTTGTAGTATTTTGCATATTATGAGTATAAAATGCACAAGAAGGCACTTAATCCAAAGTAGTTAATTAAAAGCTCAGACAGAAGCATTTAGAATTGGCAGGACTCAACATCCCAATAGGCAGAAAGTCAACATTTATCAGCAGACGGCACTAATCTGAAATCCCAGTGTACTAGCAGCCATTTTGTGGCACTCACAAGTGGGGCCGTTGATCTGAAACCCCACGTGGCAATTAAACTAAATTGTGTGGACGAAGAGAAACCGCACACACAGGTAGCAGATTTATATTCATAAGCCAAGCAGCTGTGTGTGTGGCCCTGAGATGCCTTCCAGATGCCTTAGGCCCGATGCCAGGCCAGACTTTACATAGTTTGAGGGGCATTTATAATTGAATTCCTTAATACGAGTACGCACAAACGCCTTCCCGATATCCCCTGAAGCAAAGGCAAAGTCAAAGGCATTATAGTAATGAAGCCACAGTCAATTTCAATAACGCAATCAAATGCGTGCAATTTGAAAAACCACAAAACCCAGAAACCGAAGTGACCCAAATGCCCATTGCCCATTGCCCATCGTCCATTGCCTCACGCACTGTCTGTGGAGCAATGTGAACTGGTTTTCGTTAACTTTGGCATGCCGGACACGTAGCTGGTGCTAGGGCATAGAACCGAGCCGAGCCGAGCCAGCAGCTCCTGGACACACCAACGCCTTGATAATGGAATGGCAATGACCATTACCCGTAACCCGCATTCCGCCATCCGGCACCCGCATCCCGTTGTCCTTTGCCTCTCTCTGTGAGTCGCATGCATATTTCAGTAATTTACGCTACCTTTTTGCCTTTAGATTTGGCTAAATGGACGTAGCTTTACCGTTAACCTACCGTCTGCCCGTCTACCCGTTTGAATACATATTTCATGAGTTGTCCAAAGTTACGCTTGATGCAATTTTAAAACTGACTGAACCACTCAAAATCGTGTAACCAAAAGGATCTTTGATACTTTCACTCCAACTGCAAATGGACAGTTGATTTTTGTTGCTTTTTTAGAAATTTTGACAATAGTACGTACTCAAATACTTTATAGAATATGCTGTACAGTCAAGTTTTTTAAGAAAATTCTTATGCATTTCATAGTTTAATCATTTACATTTCATTGTTTTAAAAAAAGTGTCAAAGTTTTTGAAAGTTAAAAGTGAAAAATTGTCACAGTTTTTGAAAATGTGAAAAATGTATGAAAAAAGCCGAAAATTTTGGAAATAAATTTAACTTTTCAGATGAATAAAATATTAATGCAGAATCAAATCAGAGGTAAAGCAATGATATAATTAACATTCTGCTAGGAAATCGATTAAGTTTTGAGAGAGTTGAAAGTTTTTGAAAAAGTATGAAAAACGTTGAAAATTCTCGAAAATGTTTGAATTTTTAAATATGCGGGTCTGTTTTGAATTTCGAAAACGAGTTGATTTGCCACAAAACGAGTTGATTGCTGTTCCGAATTCCAAAAATCGACAATAAATGTCTTTTTCAAAACGTGTGCTGTAGAGTAACCGGATTTAAAAGAAAATGCCATTTAAAGCTTTAAAATGAACACCTAAAATTATAAACTGAAAATTATAATAATGTTGAACATTTTAAAAATCGATTAGCATTACTACTTCAAGTTTAAACAGTTTAGGTATTTTTTAAAAGAATTTTTTTAAAAGCATCTATAAAATATTTTGTAAAAAACAAAGCCGAACTTTTCTGAATTCCATTTTAATTTTTGGTATCGATACCAACTCTCAAAATCGAAAGCTTCTTAAGTTGCTTCAATTGAATACAAATTTCGAGCAACGAAGTTTTAGTTTAATTAACCTTCTATCTACTACTTATATTCAAACTAAAATACTTAAACTGAATTTTTGAAAAGTTTTCGACCCGAGTTTGAAAAGTGAAAACAAGCCCATTTCGAATAGTAATCCGTTCGTTTTCGAATCGTTTTTACTTTTTGAAAACGTTCGAAATTCGGAACAGACCTGATAAACAATATTTTGATGCAGATTAAAATATGAGGTCAAGCAATAATATATATGACATTCCGCAAGTAAATCGGTTAAGTTTTGGCCAATTTGTGGGAGTATAACAGTAAGTACAAATAAGTATTGAGCGCATAACAAATGTAACTAACATTTGTCTGTGAAATCAGTTTTCCCCTTTGCGCTCATATCTCAAACATATCTCAAACATATCTCTGACTATTATATTTAGTGTAGTTTGCATGTTCATACTACGCACAAAGTGTCCGTCTGTCTTTCTGTCTTTCTGTCTGTCTGTCTGTTTGTCTGTATGTTTCTATGTAGTATGTATGTATTTACATATCTGTATTCATAGCGCTATGCGCTAGTCGCAGCCATTTTGGTTTTTCAATTTCATCGCCATTTTCGCTTCAATGCGTCGAGAGTAATTTGCATTTTTTATTTGCTTTTATTGTCCCCGCACATCGAGAGACGTTGGCAATTCTTAGAGCTCATCCCGTCAGGTTGGCATCGAGAGGTGATAATGCTAATAATAAGTTGACTCAATTGCCAACAACAAATTTTCCAGTTACAACAACAAGAAAAACTCAGAATCATTTGCTGTGAAAATTTGGAAATTGAGAAGAAAACAGAAGAAAGCAATTTGAGTAAGTAAAATCGAAAATGTGACAATTTTGTATCGCATTGTGTGCAATAATAATACACACACACACACACACATACAAACACCATATGGTATAACTGCGTATGTGTGTGTGTGTGTATTTTTATGTGATTTCTACAGTCAACAACTTTTTAGAAATGGCAAATGATTTCTCAAGCGCAAAAGGGGAGGCAAATGGTATGGCATTTATTTACAGTACTCGTATTCAAGTATTCAGCAGTACGAGTACTCGAAACTCATACTCATACTCATTTTGCCAAACATTTGATGCAATTTATTCAATGAAATGTAAATGCGACACAATTGTTACGACTAGTTTATTTGTAGTTATTCTTGATTGCACCATAAGCAAATGTCATTTAATTTCGATTGCGATTTCCCATTTTCTATTTCCCATTTTCCCATTTCTCCATTTGGCATTTGCATATTGCTCTAGGCATCAACAACTCGTACAATATGTGACTTTTTGGCTTATGAATTCTAATGTCAAATAGGAAAACTCACTCAAATTGTTGATGTCCTTGCTCAAAACTTTCGAAAACTCTTCACAAACTGTACATAAACAGTGCTTGTCGCATATATTCCAACTTAATATTACATTAGATTACATTCAATACATGTTTTGGGGCTTTACATGTAACCCCTTCAATTTCATCTCATCCCTTTCTCTCCCATTGTCTCTGTCTCTTTCGTATCAACGACTTTCAAATTGGCAACGAACTGATATGCCAAACTACGCACGTTGATGATTCCACATTTCCACATTTGCCCAGTTCTCATTTCCCATTTCCCATTTCCCAGCTCCCATTTTCTCGGCTCCCCTCGCAGTTTTATATGAAGACATGCTCTCATTTCTGTAGGCAGCTTCTGTAGCTAATGCTTGTCACGTTTGCTTCAACGTTTGACAAGGCAAATTCAACACACCAAAAATAAAAAAACGAAAGCGAAAACAACAAAAACAAAGAACAAAACAACTAAGAAAAGTTATATTCGGCAATTCGAAGATTTGATACTCTAAAGAATTATAGGGATTTTTTTGAAATGCTTAAAAAATAAAAACTTTCAAGCTCGACAATTTTTGCAAACATTCTTTGTTGTTTTAGAAATATTGCAGAAGTTAAGTTAAAGCTTTTAAATGATCAATCAAATATTTTACATGGAAAACTAAAAGCTATGGTACTTTAGGATCTTCAAAAAACTCTCACAAAATGGATCTGACAACTTCATCTTAAAAGTATTAAACTAAGAAAATTGCAAGCTTTTTAGAGATAAGCTTGTGTATAATGAAAGGAAACTTCTCTATCAGGGGTGCCACAGAAATCGCTTTCGCTTGAACTTTACTTAAATTTCATACAATTTTAAGTGAAATTCAAGCGAAAGCGATTTTGGGTGGCACCCCTGTATATATATAAAAAAAAATATCAAAAAATATGATAAATATGTAATGATGAAAAGCATTTCGCAGGATTATTTATAAGAGCCCAAGTTCTTCAAAAGGCTTTTCAAAATCTTCAAAAGAATTCACAGAAGAATATGGACAAAATATTGCGTTACTTATTTCTTGAAAATATTGTAAGACTCTTTGTAAGGGTGTTAAAACAAAAGAGACCGCGATAAACGCGTACAGCGAGAGTAGTGGGGTATACTAAAATGAGAAGATACCCTGTAATTATAAAAAAATCCTTAACTTACTCCTTATAAAAATCTCCTTAAAAAAATCCCTAACAGACCAAATTTCTAAACTCACAGCTATATTTGGAAACTGCTCAATAATTTATAAATTTAAATTAATATATGAAACCCCATTACCCAGCTTAGTTAAAGGGTATTACAAACAATATAAAAAGAACATACACAACAAAAGCGAAAAGAAAAAAACAAGAAATAAAATGATTTTCACAGGTGAATTGGAAAGCGCGTAATGTTGTAATGTTTGACTTGCCAACGGGCACGTGATCCAGCCCCAGTTACAATGCCA
The DNA here is from genome assembly GCA_037043405.1 of Drosophila subquinaria. Lineage (NCBI taxonomy): Eukaryota > Metazoa > Arthropoda > Insecta > Diptera > Drosophilidae > Drosophila > Drosophila subquinaria. The sequence goes on along the minus strand of JBAMBL010000494.1, from coordinate 17,206 downwards.
TTCCCAGTTCCCTCTCTCCTCTCCATTCCCCCTTCCTGCTACAGCTTCAGTGTTCACATGTCGCAGCGAGTCAAGTCAGTCAAGGTGAAAGTAAAAGGGAAAAGGCAAAAGGAAGCAAAAGGGGCATACGTGGCGTATGGGTAACGCGACGCGCCACTTTTGCAAATTGGATGAAAATCTTTGGCTTTTCAGCGCCCGCCTGTCAAAGGACACACAAACGATTCCCGATGCATTCGTTTGAAAATTGACATGTTTTTGGATGTTGACGCTACTTTGACTTTGACTTTGCCTCAAAAAGTGCCTGACTGCAAATGCGGCAAACTTTGTCTCAGTTTGTGCCACATTGCGAGCAAACATAAAAAAGACTCTTGCCACATAAAACTTATTGCCACACCTACACAGGAGACACACTCCAGAGTCTAGACATCAGTTAAAGCCAAGATTAGAAGGGGGAATTACAGAAACACACAAGTTTTTTGTTGTTGGCCAGCTTATGCTGTTAACTTTTCAGTTGCGTAGCAAACGCAACAAATAAAACAAATTCGAGTTTCAAGTTTCCATGTTTTTTGTTGCTGAGGGTTTCACCTTAAATAAACTACTTGCCATATGCTGCCGTATGTCCTGCGAAATATATTATACTCGCACTCCTCGCACATATGTGTTAGCCCCGACTCAAACATGGCCCAGACCAAAGCAGACCAGGTCGTAACTCTTGACGGCATCTGCTTGTCGTTCGTTCGGTTTTTTCTTTTCTTTTTTATTATGGCTACAAAGAGCAACAAGACAGTTAAAACATGATGCCGAAACTTAAAGCGCTTCCGACTGCCAACTGGCAAAATGGCAAATTGGGAGCTTCAGATTGCAGATCAACTGCTAAGCAGGAAAATCATGCACTGAGCGAAAAGACACGAATTTAAATCATACCTGTTAAATTTCTATTAGAATTACTAATGAATTCGATTATTTTTGGAAATAATCGTAGTGACTGAATAATTCACTGTTGAAAAATTTGTGATAATATAATGATTACGATTACAAAAAATCAGAAATAATCTAAAATTATGACAATTATTTAAAAATCAGAAAGATTATTTTTGATTTATTTCTGATTATTTTGGCTACTTTGGTTGTGAAAATTTAGAATAATTTGATTTTTACTAAATAGTCATAAATAATCAAAAAAAAAAAGAAATAATAAAAAAAAAATAAAAAATAATCCGAATACTCAAATAGATTATTTTTGATTATTTTTTATTTTTTCTGATTATTTTTGAATAATTGCAATAATTTTAGATTATTGTTGATTTTTTGTTATCGTAATCCTTAAATAATTGGGCAAAACCGAAAATAATCGTAAATTAATCATTAGATCGACTTTTAAACAAAAATAATCTAATTACTAATGATTATTATTACTAATCATTATTTAACAGGTATGATTTTAAAATGGCAACAATAGTTTGACTTATCCCTGTAGTAAAATTGTCAATATATAGCTTACAAAAGTTTTCTATTTTAACTTGATGTAGTATAATCTGTACCTAACATAACTATTAAATATATGTGAAGCTTACATATTTTTTTACTTTAGGTAGCGGAATATTCATAATTTACACATTTTGCCAACGTTTTGTATCTGTAATTTTGTTCAATTGTTAACACACATTTAAATTTAATTATAATTTCATCATTTTATTTTTATTATTTGCTTTATTTTATGAAAATCAATATCTTTATTATATTTTATACTTTTTATTTTGTCGCTGCGTTTACTTAGCTGGCTTTAAAAAATAAACTGAAACTTGTCACTAATTAAACTTCTTATAATTTAATTTATTTAGTTGTTTTACTTTTGTTTTAAATGTTTTATAGCTGACAAACAACTTTTGTGCTTCTCTTTTCTATTTAATGTTATTTTGTGCTATGTAGCTGTTTTCACATCACTTACTTATCGCCTTCTCTTTGGGCTTTTCTCAACCCATTGAGGTTCATTGAACCAAATGCTGAGCGCATTTCCGTGTTTGCGTTTGACTCTGAGGCTGCTTAGCAGCAAATAAACTTTCACCCTCCAGTTGTTCTTGTTAGTGTTGTTGTTGTTGTTGCTGTTGACATGACGATGCGCCGTTGCACTTTGAGTGGCCAACCATAGACTGGAGACTAGAGACTTGGCCTGGTCTGGTCTGGGCCATGATAAATGTGCACATAATTATCCTTTGAATGCGCTCAGCCAAAGAGCAAATTGTGTATCTATATGTGTGTGTGTATGTATGTGAGACACTGTCACCTCAATTCAGCTGAGTTGAGCCAGGGGGGCGTGGCAGGGGCGGTGAGTGCGCTTCAGCAAACACACGCGATGTGTCGCGACGTCTTATTCAGTTTTGTTTGAACAGGCTTAAAGCAGCTACAACAACAACAACAACAGCAACTACAACAACATTAGTTGTTGGCCTTAAGGGCCGATCCATGTCTTAATTAATGCTGCATAATTAAAAGCCAGACAAGCAACTACAAAAAACACAGAAAAAATGTTGTCGAAAACAAAGTAAAACAAAAACTTTGCTAAACATCTAAAAAAAAATGAAAACATAACAAGTACAAAAACAAAAAAAGGACGAAAAACTTGCATCTTTTTTTGGGTTTAAAGAAAAATTTGTAGGTGCTCATAGGAGCTGCCAAAAGGCCCAAAGGATCAAACAGGGGACCAAAGGCCAAAAGCAAAGGCCACAAAAGTGCCCAAAACAATGACGGAAATAAGGAGGGATAAGGCAAGGTAAGAGGCAGGTAGGTAGGCGTCAAAGGAACACGGAAATGGGCGTGGCACTTTATTGTTGTTGCTGTTCTTATTTGAAGTTGACATTGTGCCGCCAACGCGAAACGAGGCGACAACAAAATGGGGCGTGTGCCCCTTCAAATTGGCGCCAAGTTTTAATTATTCCATCATATTCATAAACTTTTTACGCTCTCTCAGCTTGAGAGGAAACGCAGCGGGGGGGGGTAGGACGTAGGGGGAGGGAGGGGAAGGGGGATGGGGGAACAAGCAGTCATTATGTGTGTGTTGCCTGCAGGCAACTGAGGCTGTGGGCGTTGCCTTGTGGCTTTGCCTCAAGTTCTTGCTCAGACTCAGACTCCGACTCAGCCTCAGACTTCGACTCTGGATGTGGCTTCGGCTGTAGTAAACGACAACAAGTGCTTATTGTTGTACTCGATACCCAAAGTGCTATAACTTTGTTATAATTCAGATACAAAAATATCGAATTATCAAAAATAATGCCTTAAATATTAAAAAAATTTTATATTAATAAAGAAATTTAATCTTGAAACTAATGTTAAAATAACGATGGGCATTTCCAGAAAAACGAACGACACTCGTACGCAAAATTTCATGTTAAAATTGATCAGCTCAAACTCACATCTTGCGAAATTTTCATTCCAGGAAAATGTATTTCAAGATTACCTTCTATTTTAAGCTAAAAGCTATACTGTCTTTGAACAAGAAATTGCTGAAAGTTCCGTTGCATCCGTTACAAAGAATGGAAGTCGATATGAGATTAACTTGCATTTGGACATAAGTTAGCGAATTTTTCTATATTTTTGAACAATTTTCATTAAAAATTAATTAATCGAATATATGGACCGTATTGTATCCAGTATCAAGAATACAGCTCAGTGTCACGTTGATTAAAAATCTTAGTTTTGCGTAGACGTTAAACCATTTTACATGCATCAAATTATATTGAAAGTATTAATATATATAAACAAGTTTTACCATGCAGTTTACGATATATCAAATAAAATTTGATAAAACAAAGTTCTTAGCTGAACAAAGCTAGCATGAACAATCGTTGTTCCACGTTATCAAATTACCCTTTTTTTACATGAATTACTTGTAAGAGGCAAATAAGAATTGATTGGCATTAAACATGCAGTTTTTTCACAACTTTAAGTTGTCTTGGTTTAAAAATTTTCGGATTAAACTAGCATTATAGTAGTTATTATGGTTTAGTGAGTTAATCTTTTTTGTACTTAAATATCGATATTTGTGATAGTGACTAGTGCCTTAAATTAATAAATAATAGCAATCGAAATAAATAAATTAAATACAATCGTACAAACTTGTTGATTTTTTAGATTTATCAGATAAATGTTCTCAATGGTTTTCTATACTTTTAAGAATCTAGTATATTTCTGCTTGCAGTATTCAATTTGAAATTCCTTTATTGTTATTTATTTTTATTTATTTTATTTTTAGTTTTCATTTACTTTATTTCAAATTTTAAATTACTTTCGTTCAAGTTTCTAAATATAAATTAAAATAAAATAGAAAATATTTTTCTTTACAATCTAAGAAATTTCGTCTAAAAAATGCTTAGAGAACAACCATTTTTAATATCAAATTAAGGTATACACATGCTATAAATTGTTTCTGCTATTCAAAATATTTTCTTTTGTAATTAGTAATATAATCGACTTACTGTAAAGAGTACTTTATAGTCGAGTTCGCTCTACTTTAGATGTCCTCTGTTGTTTCTCCTGTTGTTGTTGCTGTTGTTGTTGTTGCCTTTGTTTTTGGTGTAACAATGGCGTCTGTCGTGATTCTGATTCTGTCATGGCATGGAAGCAGAATATCCTGGGCAGAAGGCAGACGGCAGGAGGCGTTACTCCATAAAAATGAACAACAGCCTTTTTATTGTCGAACAATGAACACGAGCAGGCGCTCAAGTTTTTGGCCTTTCTTCTTTCTCTTTTATTTGCCATGTTGTTGTTCTCCTTGTTGTTGTTGCTCTCTTCTTGTTGTTGTTGTTATTGTTGTTGTCATCGACAACAGCATTTAATGAGGCTGTCGCCTTGTTGTGCTCAATTGTGTGCGCCTTAAGAATTTCTAATACTCGCATTGAGAACTAGCATTATAATCGAACTGTTCTTTTCTTTTTGGAAAATAGTCTCGAAAAATAGCATGACAAGGCTTTCTCTTTGTTTAAGGCGCTGCATATTTAATAGGTGGGCGTGGCACGCTGAGCAAGTGCAAAGCTGTCATCTGTAATTATACAATACAATACACAATACAGCTAAATTATGGAATTACATTCCAGTTCGTGAATTCTGAACGAAGCTGTCACTTGCGATTAATCGAAATTGTTATCGATTTATTTTCTTCCAAATACCATCACAATGAGAAGAAAAGATGGGTTCCTGAAACATATTTAAATCGATTATTCGATTGCTTAAATTCGAAACACTTTTTGAATTTCATCTTTTTTTTTTTAATTTTTATCGTCACTTAATCAAAACCATACCTGTTAAATAATGATTAATTAGTAATTAGAATCATTAGTAATTAGATTATTTTTGTTTAAAAGTAGAATTAATTATTAAATTACGATTATATTTGATTCTACCCAATTATTTAATGATTACGATTACAAAAAATAAAAAATAATCTTAAATTATTACAATTATTCAAAAATAATCAGAAAAAAAATCAAAAATAATCTTTTTGAGTATTCGGATTATTTTTGATTTTTTTCAGATTATTTCTGATTATTTTTGATTATTTATGACTATTTACTAATAATCAAATTATTTTAAATTTTCACAATCAAAATAGCCAAAATAATTAGAAAAAATCAAAAATAATCTGAAATAATCAGAGAGATTATTTTTGATTATTTTTGATTTATTCTGATTATTTTTCAGTAATTGTAATAATTTCAGATTATTTCTGATTTTTTGTAATCGTAATCATTACAATTGATTAGTAATTTTAAACGAAATTTAACAGGCATGATCGAGACTAACAAATTCTTCTTTTTTGTCTTTTCAAGAGTTATATCTTTTTAAATTCTTGTTATACATTAAATTTAATTAATGCCTTTACCAGTTGTCACTTTCTCTCTGCGGCACTAAGCCAGCTGGAACTACCAATTAAGCCAATTTGCATTGAATGCAAAAAAGTTGTGGAACATCTCATAAGAAGTGTCAGTCGACTGAAGTCTGAGCTGATGGAACTAATGAAACGCTGTTCGCTTTACGCACTGCAGCACAACAGACAGATAGAAAAAGAAAGAGCGAGAAAGAGAGAGAGAGAGAGAGAGAGATAGATAGAGAAAGAGTGAGAAGGGGGAAGAGCAAAGGGCAATCCGCTTTCCTCACACTGAAAAGCTGAACGACGCTCGACGCGAACACTTAAAGCCGTCAAGTTAAGCGCCTCGCACACGGCAGGATTGCCAGGATTGGAGGATTGGAGGATTGGCAGGATGCGGCAAGGATGTCGCTCCGTGCTCGTTGCCCATTAGCATCGGGTAGTCTGAGAGTCAGAGAGAGAGAGAGAGGGAAATCATTGCAGCTGGATGAATGCGGGCTTCTTTGTAGGCTGGACGTTGGTGCGACGCTTTGTCAAGTGCGCCACGTTTTTGTCAAGCGGCGTCGTTAGCCAGCGGCTGTGGCACGAGCCCATGCCACATGCCCCATGCAGTGGCAATTGCAGTTGCAGCAACAACAACAACAACAACAGCAACAGCAGCTGCGGGCTAAAGCAACGCTCGCTGCACTGAAAAAAATTAAAGATTTATTTAATTAATGAATTAATATATTTTTTTATTTATTTAATACCAACTAACAAAGTTGCGATTAAAATCTAAAATAAAATGAGAAATAAGAATAATACATAAATATTATAACAAATTGCAATATTAAATTATTGTCAAATTATGTATAAATTTAAATTTAAACTGAATGGATAAAAACATCAAAACAAAATATTAAAAATGTAAAAATTTGTTGGCATTTAAAATTAAATTGATATTTAACTATTATTATATTTAAAAGATATTAAATGATATTTAAATGATCCAGCATTTGTTGCATGGATTGAAAAACCCAATCAGATCAAAAAGTATCAGTAATAAAAATTAGTAGTAGTAACTTAATAATATTAGTAAGGTCGGGATTTCTCGAAAGGAAAAGCAGCTAAAAAAATTGCAGCTAAAACAAAGAGTCTTAAACTTTAACTTTAACATTGGTTTTGATTTCAGAGTACGTACACGTAATATTAAATTGTAGAAATACTTAACAATTACATTTTATAATAAAGAATATTTAACTTGAATTTTAGAGTTCATTTTTTTTCTGTGTACGTATACGTAATATTCAATTGCAGGCAGAACTTATTTTTATATGAGTTTTTTTTTAGTGAAATCAAATATTATTTTTAATGCTGTCACCTACTACCTAAAAATTACAGTTTAAATAAAGAATATTTAAATTTTAACTTTAAAATTAATTTTTTTGAAAGTATACGTATACGTACTATTCAATTGCAGGCAAAACTTATTTTTTTACGATTTTTGTATGTACAATAAAATATGTTATCCATTTTTGACGTTTTTATTGCTGAGTGTTTGCTATTTTATTTTGGCATATATAACAAATATAATCTGAATACATAATAAAAAATAAATTTTAAAATAAAGAATTTTTAACTTGAATTTAAGAATGCATTTTTTTTCTGTGCACGTATACGTAATATTCAATTGCAGGCAGAAGACAGCGGGAAGGCAGCAGGAGAGCAGGAAGGCAGGAAGGCATGAAGGCAACAGGACGAGGCTGAATGTGCATAGTTAGTGATAAACTGCTTTGGCACGGAAATGGCCCTGGAAATAGAAATGATGTCGAGTGTGTGCTCGTGTGCATAAAAAGGCCAATTAGACGACAGATTCAGATACAGATACAGATGCATCTGTCTATCTGTATCTGCAACTACATCTACACTCAATATGTCTGTCAAATTTACAAGTGCTTCGAGTTTCAACTTTTCCCATAGCTCTCCCCATAACCATCAAGATGCTCCAAGAGGGTATCATGCCGTCGAGCATGTCACAGTTTTCACCATTCACAATTTATGTTTTAGATACAATTTTTCTGTTGTACAACTTTAAATTAACTTTGCTTGCAGGGAAATGAAATAAGTTTACATGCTTGTTGGATTCAAGTGGTTTGTCAGCCAAATACATAGACACACACACACACACACACACCAGACACACACACATATAGCTTTAGATAGCTGCTGCGCATCGCGTAATCAAGAAGTTTTAAATGCATCATAAAAAACTTTTGCCATGTGCAATTTGAAAACTTGTTTTAGGCATCGCCTACATTTATGATGTACGAGTATATGCCACGATTTATGATCCTATTCTCCTCCGGGCATATTTATGACTGTGTATATGTTATATGAGAAGAAGAAGAAGGCGGAGTTGGAGGAGGCGGCAAGCTGTAGGCGTGGCAAGGACTCTCGAAGCTGTCAGGTGCAAGGCAAGCGAAACTAGCAAATCACAAAATACATTTGATGCTTGAACAGCGGGAGATTCGCTGTCAACAACAATAAAAACGAAAGAAAAAACACTCAAAAAAAAGAAGGTAGTAGTTGCTCGACTATGTTATACCTGCACCAGCACATAAAGTTCTTCCAAGTCATGCAATTTTTCAAACTGCACTGTTAATGTAATTGATTTAACGTTTTTCGGCGCAGAAAACACAAATACATAAAGTCTGCTCGACTATGATATACCTGCACCTAGACAGAAAGTTCTGTAAACAATTAAAGTAATTTAAGCTGGTTTTAAAAATCTACTATGCGATCTGAAAAGCAAAGAAAAATACAACAAAAAAATAAATGCTCGACTATGATATACCTGCACCTAAACAGAAAGTTATCTAAACAATTAAAGTAATTTAAGCTGCTTTAAAATAACATCTATGCGATCTGGAAAGCAAAGAATAAAACCAAATCAAACTAACTGCTCGACTATGTTATACCTGCACCTAGACAATAATTTCTTCCTAGACAATAATGCTTCAAAATCTACTGAGCGAACTTAAAAAAATAGAAGAGAAGTAAATAAGAAAATACAGAGTATATGCTCGACTATGTTATACCTGCACCAAGACCAAAAAAGTCTGCCATGAAGTGAAATTATTAAAGATTAACTTGGCTAACTTTAAATCCAAGTCGCAATTCAATATTGACTGTCACGCAGTCTGTCATACCCCTCAGCTGTCAATTGGGTGTCAGTATCAAAATGCGTAAAAATATTTATGAGCGAGTGACTTTCAATAAACCAAGTGCATAAATCTACCTGCCTGCCTCACAGATACACAGATTCACCTGCTTCCATCGCATTTAGGACCCACAAAACTTGGCTAATGTGTTTCACTTTCCGCTCTTGTCGCTGTTGTTGTTGTTGCCGTCATGTCCTTGGTCCTTGAACTTGTAAGTACTTCAAATAGTCGTGTGTGCATTATACGCCATACATAATACATTATGCGAGACAACGCCCGAAATCTGTGTGCCAAATAAAGAAACCAAACAAAAATTGTGATACATAAATTACCAGTAAGTCGACTTGGCTCATGTTACTTTCATTGACAGTTTCGGGCTTTACGAGTCTATATAGTATATACATACCTACATAGATCAAATGACAAGGCACTTATGCCCATTATTTTCATCCCAATGTCAAAGTTCAGTTCTTTAGCAGATTTCTATGATAAGATTTGTTGCCCCAAATTAAGTGCAGCTACTGGGCGACCATAAAATTTCAATTATGCCAAATTGGAAAAGCACACAAAGAGAGAGAGATAGAGAGAGAGGGAGAGGGAGCAATGCTGGTTGAGTTGTCATAAATACAATTAAGAGTCGAGTGCATCCTGCGGCGTTGACATTTAAATTAAATTTGCGAAATCATTGCACGTTCTCGCATTATGCTTAAAATGCAATCAAGCCTCAATGACACCGGCTGAAAGTGAGCTGGCATTTTTTGCAACTGACTAAATTAGCTTTGAATGAGCTTAGAGATAGTTTTATAAGTCTTTAGCTGCAAGTTTTATATTAACTTTAACTTAAAGCTGAAGCGACTGAACAAGTTTCATTGTTTAACGTCAAGCTGCTTAAATCAACTTAAGCTTAAAACTGGCGAGAGTATAAATTGTTTAATTGCAGATAATTGAGCTTGCAGCTTAATCTTGTTATCCAAGTCAAAAGTATCAAATGAGAACTAAGTTAACTCATTTAGTATTGTAAAAATGTCACTGCTTAGCTTAATTTTTTATAAACTTAAACTTAAAGCTTTATTGAGTTGGAAAATTCGAGAACATTTAAAATAAAACAAGCAAATAATTAAATGAGATGAAAGTTATGGCTAAATACTCTAATGCCCAGGCAAAAAAAGAAATTTGAGCATTCACTAATTTTCAGACCTAGAAAATTCGTAGTAAATCTCATCGTAGAGCGGTAAAAAAAAAACTGGCTGATGAAATATTTAGTTATTCATAAAGTTTTGTAGCAATATACTTTTAAATATAAATCTATTATAATTATATTAATTTTTAAAGTTTTAATAAAGATTTTTTAGGGTTAGGCATTAGAGGGTTAAATCAGCTAATATCAAAAACTAGTGCGTCTTGTCTTCACATTTTAGCCCGAAATAAGCGAAAGCTTTTTTTATGTTAAAAATGAGCTCAAACTTATAACTTATTTAAAGCCAAAATGAACTTTTAAAATGAAAATCAAATTCAAACTAAGCACTTGCAGCTTAAACTTTTAGTAAGCTTTTTATTTAATTTTGTGTTCCATCTAAAAGTTTTTGTGATTTTTTTGGTCAAATGGTAGTACATTTTTGATTAAAAAAAATTAACGTATTATTTAATAATAATTAATCCAACTAATCAGGGGTGCCACAGAAATCGATTCGCTTGAATTTCACTGAAATTTGTATGAAATTTAAGAGAAATTCAAGCGAAAGCGATTTCTGAAATTTAAGTGAAATTTAAGCGAAAGCGATTTCTGTGGCACCCCCGAATATTTTTGAGTTATGTTCATAATTTTGGTTTTTAATTAAATTAATTTTTTGTCGACTTCTCTCAATTGATGTAAAATAAAATAAAATAATAATTTTTCACCCATTTAATCAGCTTAATTGCTTGCTCGGATGAATCCAGCATTTCAGCATGTGTCATTGCAGCACCACAATTCGCATTGATTGCGCACACAACAAGTGAAGCCTACTTCTTGGCATGGTGTGTCTGTGTGTGTGTGTGTGTCAGAGTGTGTGTGTGGGGTTGTGTTGTGAAGTGAGCTTAGCGTTGTCAATTACACACATCCGCCTCTTAAGCCTCAAGTCGAGTCCTGCGTCCCGAGTCCCGAGTCCTGAGACTGAGTGCTTGGGGCTGAAGTGATTCCCAGAGGCAGCTGCAGCTTTTGTTATTACACTTTGATGGGCGTCTGTCAGAATTTGAGCACATAATTAAATTAGACTGCACTTATCAGACTCCCCACTCTGTCTATTACTCTGTCTCTCTCTCACTCTCTGTCTCTTACTCCTTGATATGACCGTCTTGATATGGATGTCAAATACAAATGCACTTCATGCAGCACTTGCCGCATTGTTTCGCTTTTAAAATATGCTCGAGCACGACGAGGCAAGTGGCAAGGGGCAAGTGGAGAGTGGAGAGTGGCAAGTGGCAAGTGGAGGATGAAAGCACCGTTTGCCCATGGCAATTGACCCACTTCTGCTGGCGTCTGACAGCTTCAATTGTTTAGCATTGGCGCCACTTTCACTTACCTAATTAAGCATGCCTTCTCCCTTGCACCCTTTTATCCCTCTCTCCCTCTTCCTCACTTTTTCCTTGCCTTTTCAACAGCAATGCAAAATTAATTCATTTGCTGCATCCGCTGTCAAATACAAAAAGGCAAAATGCCATGATGTCATTTAAGCCAATTTGAAGCTGGCCTAGCTCTACATGCTGCCTCTCTTTCACTCTCTGTGTGTGTGTGTCTCTCTCACTCGTTAGCGGTAATTTAATTGCAGCTGTGGAAGTGCAACTGATGCATGCCTCAGGCATTGAATTTAATTGCCAGGCAATAACAAGGCTCACATAATTGTGCATTGAAAATATGATAAAATTTGACTTTATCGCAGACTCTGCAACTGAATGAATTTCAATTAATGCAACCGAAATAAAGAAATTTTAAGCTTGAATTCAAGCCAATTCACTTCAATCCGAACTGATAAAATTCGCTGGGTTCTAATTACATGCAATTAATTAATTAAAATGGAATTTACAGAACAATTATTCTGAATGGAGAATGATTTAAAAATTGTAGAGAAAATTAAGAATTTCCATATAAATTTTAAATGATAGCGGCTTTTGACAAATTTACTCTAATGAATTTCAGTAGATTAGACAAAAATAAACTCTGTTATATATTGTAGAACTAGTAAATTGTGAGAATATAGAAGATTTCGTTAAGAAGTCGAATCCAAGCGAGTTTTAAACAGGGACCGCAATTAAAGATTATTGAAATTATTTTACAATAAAAATATAAGTGATTAGAATACATATAAAATAAAATAATGATAATTATTAAATTTGAGCAAAAAAAAATAAAACTCATAAACAATCATTATTGATGATTTTTATTTTTATCGCTTAAAATAAAACTCACTTTTAATTCATGGCTTTTGTGTAGGATTCTCCCCAAATATTTTTGCATATGCCTTTAAAAGAAACACAGTGGACTCATTAAACGTAAAAAAAATTATTTAAAATGATTACGTAAACGTTTTTAAAAGTAAGTTTTATTTTGAGCGAAAAAAAGAAAAATCATCAACAATCTGGAGTGCCACAGAAATCGCTTTCGCTTGAATTTCACTTAAATTTCATACAAATTTCATAAAAATTTAAGTGAATTTCAAGCGAAATCGATTTCTGTGGCAACCCCGAATGATTATTTGAGAGTTTTATTTTTTTGCTCAAATTTAATTATTATCATTCTTTAAAAATCTTTAATAAATCATTACTATGTAATTTTTATAATATTACTTATAATGTTTACGGTCCCTGTTTTTAAAAATAAATTATTTAACTGGTTTCTTAATATAAAATTATTAAAATAAATTTCTACAACTACATATTGAATAATAATTACATTGAATAAGGACTCTCAACATTTGCAGCTTATATAGGTTAAGCAACTTCCTTGCAGACTGCAATCCCAACTATTTGTGGAGTGAAAGGCTTTAGTTGGACAAATGATTAGCTACTCGATGCCCGTGCCGAGAGTTAAGCACCACGAATTGCACAAGTTTTACGATCCAATCAAGCAGGGACATAAAAATAAACGCTGTCCCAGCAAAAAAATGGCTACAAGCCCACGGGAAAGCAGGAAACCAAACTGCTTAAATCGTAACTACAAACGCGCATTTCGGCCAACACATAAAAGCAGCAAAAAAATCAAGTTTGAATGCTATAAATGAGCGAGCTCGACTGTGAGATACGCGGTAAAAAAATGTAAGAAATAAATAAATAAGAATTTAATTAAATTATATTTATTATTTATTAATTTAGGAATAATATTTAAACAAAAATCAAAATAATTATAATTACTAAATTTGTACTGTTACCTACAGTTACACAAAGCTATAAAACTCTCATTAAATTAAAGTTAGCGGTATAAAAAGAGCGCAATAAAATTGAGTGCAAGTAAAAAGCAAACACAAAGCAGATAAATGTCACTCCCATCGCCAAGTCTCCCATTCGCATTTCCATTCCGAGTTTCTTTTCTAATTCTTCTGCTGGGTATCCTGTTGCCTGTCATCCTGACTAATGGTCATCCTCATTCTCATTCTCATGCTCATCGTCGTGTTCTCGTTGTGCTCTGGTTTGTGTTGGTGCCTCAGGCTGTCAGCTATTTGAAAGGGTGTGAAATCCATGGTCAACCCACACACACACACACACACACACACACACACACACAGATATTCAGAGCACAGACACTAAGCGTCTTATTAGATTTTCGTGTGTATTTTTGGATGTAAGCCTAAGTGCAAGTGAGTACTTCATACTGGCACTTTGTCTTTCACCTAAAGACGACACACGCTTTAACAACTTCATTAGGTTCCAACACCCAAACACACACACACACACACCCACACACCCACCCACACACACACTCACACACCCACACAGCTGGTTGTTTTTGGCCTACGCTAATCCTAAGGTTCGTTTTTGGCAGCTGCTAAACTCAACTGTGAAGTACATTAATTTTCAGCTTAGCAGGCCAAAGGCAATAAATCTTCTTGGCTCTGAATGTGAAGGACATGCGCAGTGCCAGGAGGATTGACAGCTGGATTCGGATTCGGATTCAGGTTTCAAGTAATCCAAGTAATGTGAATGCAATGCCCACACACATTTATGGCCAGTTGCTTGACAAATTGAGTCTCAATCAATGCAACATTCAGCATTCAGCATGCAACAGCAACAGTGGAAGCAAAATTAATTAGTGTAACAGCAACAGCAACAGCACGAGGCAAGAACAAAAACCCAGTCGAACCCATTTCATTCCATTGCATGCAACAGTGAAAGAGTGAAAGGTCACTCGAACAACTATAAGAACTGTAGGAATGGCTGCACTCGAGCCAACTCGACTGTGAGAGACCCTGTACCTATATATTTAAAATTTAATGGCTTGAATTTATTTTGTAACTATTAAGAATTTGTGTGTGAAATTGAATTGTATTTTAATGCAATAATTTTTTAATATTAATAAATTTATTTGTACCTTCCAGGAAAGGTTTTTATCATTATTAAATTAAATTTTAACTGTAACAAATTGTTACAAAACTTTAAAAATAATTAATAATTTGATTACATAAATTATTTTTCATATTTTCTGAAATTATTTTAGTAAAACTAAGATACAAAAAAAACAAAGCCTATGAATGACAAATCGTCATTAAGATAAAATCAGAGGCGAATTTCTGATATTCACGGCGAAATTTAAGGGTTTTTTTTTTCTGAGTGTCTTACAGAATCTACAAATTTTTGTGAACGTCTACTTTTTCAACTTTTATTCTCGATTTGTTCAAAAAATATTTTGATGCAAAAAATTCTTGAAACAATTCTAAATCATTTTGAAAAATTTGTTTGCAAGTATTTTTTATAATTTTTAAAAAATTTCTAAAAAGCCACTTTTTGTGTGAAAAGTCGGAAAAAGGGGTTAAAATATTCATTTCTAGGATTTTCAAAAAATTATAGAAAAGACTTGCAGAAACATTTTTTAAAATTTTTTTTGCTATTACTTTTAGAATTGGTTCAAGAATTTTTTTGCATCAAAATATTTTTTTGAAAAAATCGAGGATAAAAGTTTAAAAAGTTGACGTTTACAAAAATTCGAATTTCTTAATGGGTCAAGAAAATTTCTGCATCATTAAAACCGAATTTAAACGACCTTTCCAAATATATTTTTTTTCTATGATTTTTTGACTTACAATAGCTTTTAAAGTAAAAAAAGTGTGTGGACATAGTTTTTTTGCCGAGTGTATGTGCATTTTATGCACATTTGCAAATTTGTAAGTACAGGGTCTAAAAAGTGCTGCAACGATTGCCACAGCAAACAGCAAAATAGACCAAACAAATCAAATTACACTGCGAAGTGAAACTGCAACAGCAACAACAATTACAACAGCAACAACAATAACAACAACAGCAATAACAATAACAACAATAAGGACAACAACATCGACAGCAAGCAAATGAAAAGCACTCTCAACTTTGGTCAGCCAGTGCAAGTGAGAGTTTTTTCGAAAGAAAAACAAATGAATGGCAGACGGACTTACAGGAAGAGGAAGAGAGAGAGAAAGAGTGGGAGAAGTAGAGGAAGAGAAAGACACTCGAACAACATTTGCAAATGAAACTGAATTCTCATTTTGGCCAATGTGAAGGCGTCAATGGCAACAACTGTGATGCAATGCAATTGTTGGCAGCCCAACAACGAGACGGGCCAAGGATAAGGCCAAAAGGGAGGAAAGGACGAAAAGACGAAGGGACAAAAAATGTTGATGTTGTCCCAAGCAAATTGCCATGTGAAAAATTACAATAAGAATTAAACAAGTGGAGAGTTCACGACTAAAAGATGCCCTTTAAATTAGTTTTTATTAACTTTAATTCAATAATTCGGGTAATAAATATAAAATTAATTCAGGAAATGTAGTCTTAAAATAAGATTTCTAAATTAGAATTCTAATTTAACAATTAAACTAAAGTTCAAGCTAAAAAATTGCAATAGAACTGCCATCTTTTTACACTTTCTGTTTTCAATCACAACCCCTTTTAAGCATTTAAAACCATATATAAAAAGTTTGTTGTATTCTCGAGTGCAATTTAATCTGTTGAAGTTTGTTGTACGTATCTCGTTAAAGTCATCAGTAAACGATTAGTTGAATTCACATGCACTTTACAATTTGATAGCTCTGAAAACTTGCTTAAATTCAATGACACTTTGAAATGCGTATACGTAATATTATTGCTCATACGTTTAGCTTTCAGTTGCGATAGTTTAGAGGCAACTGCGAATACATATTTGGCATGTTTTGTGGACGGATAAACACATGTACATATATACACAAACATACACACACACATATACACGCCACTTGTGAAGCTTTGTACTGTTGCTAAATCTTGCGCTTTCAGTTTTAAGCATTTGTGCTTTGTTTGTATTTGTCTATGCGTGTATGTGAGTCTGTTTGTGTGTGAGTGTGTGTGTGTGTGTCTATGTTACCAGTATTTACATTTCACTTACACCGCAAAGCCGTCAAAGGTTTGTAAATTTCATTACGCTTGAGGCAACGCACTTAAAAAGCATTGCAAGCTGCTGTTGAAATGAACATACAAAAATATATACGTAATATATCTACATCTATATATGCGTATATATATCTATGTATATGTTTAAACTGCTGCGGTTGAGATGGGAAAGAAACACAAAATATTTAGTTGGAATAATTAGCTCACTGTAGTTTTCACAGCAACTTAGTTTTATTTCTCAGAGAATTGTAATATTAACGAAAATAGTCATAATTATAATATAACAAATTTTAATATGAATTCATTGATTCCATAATTTTTCGATATTTTCTATTTATGGCAACAATATGTTAGTGTGATCCTTTCAGACTCCAGATTTAACTTCCGGCTGATTTATATAGAGAGCTATTAAATTAAATTAAGGTTATTATTTAACTTGTAACCAGGGACCGCAAATAAGAGTTATGAGAAACTAGATTAATTTTTATTTTAAATTTTTCTTAAAAATTATAGAATAAAAGTTATTTTTCAAGTTTTATTATAAAAATTAAAAATAAAG
>JBAMBL010000493.1:0-21163 GCA_037043405.1 Drosophila subquinaria | reverse complement strand
GAAAAAAGAGTTTATTTTAAAATTCAAACCGTAAAATTTTGGTAAGTTACCCAAGAAATTGTAATAGAATTAATTCGAAAACGATGAAAATTTTCCACATGGAAGTCGATTCAATTTGGAAGCAAGAGACTTGGAATGTTCTATGCTTACTTTAAGGGGAAGGGGGATTTGGAATCCCATTAAGTTGTCGCTTCCGTAACATGCTCATGTTCAAATGGCGTCCATTCAGGCCATACAATGGACTCCTCGCATTTGAATTTAACATTTACAATGGCCTCAATGGCCATCATCCCTTCCGGACTCCCCTTCCTGCTTAATATGACAATGCGTATTTTATGGACTTGCCAGGAACTTGGCAGAGGATGGGGAAAAGGGTTGAGGACACGCCCAACCGCCCACTTTACATTGAAATTTTGTGGAAATCTTGCGTCGTAAAGTTTTATTTTTATGTCCAACTGATGGAGACGCATCCAATTGCAATTGAATGTGCGGGAAATGGGAAATGCCAGGACATCCATTGGACTGCCTAGTGCCTGCCGTGTCCATGTCCATGTCCGGCTGGATGCTGTGGCTCCTCCTTGTGCGGATGCGCCTCAATGTATGCCAACGCCTTGAGAATGGCCTCCGGCGTGGGCGGCGGCGTGGGCAGGGCATCGCCATGTGGATGATAGCCGTGCTCATCCGCCGTATAGGAGATCTCCACGGGCACACCCTCCTTGGACACGAAGTGGAACTGGCCATGCACATTGTTGTGCTCATCTCCGGCCTCCTCGGCGCCAATTCCGTTGCTTATGTCGAACTTGTAGTTGAAATTGCCGTGGCCGTCCTCCTTCTTGGACTCGTGGGCCTGAGCATGTGCATCATCGTCGTGGGCACAGCTGACGCCGATCAGCAGCGTCAACAGAAGTACCTGCCAAGTGGGCGTGGCCATTAAGTGGGCGTCGGTTGAATTCTAAAAGCAACTTACGTGTTTAAACATGGCTGAGATTTCAATTCAACTGTTGATCAAACTGCGCCAGGCCGAAAGTATTTATAGCGACTTTTCTGAACCAGTTATAAATATACGAAGTACTCCAAAAAATATACCTGTATAATTATATTATTTTCTTATTTTACACAGTATATTCAATTAATTTAAATGTACACAGAAAAAAATTGCCATTCTAAAATCAAGTATAAAATAAGCTCGCATTTTGTAAGTATGTATTCAGGATTAAGCTGAATAATCAAGCCTGAATCGGGATTGAAATGGGAAAATACACATTTGCTGAGCGCGAGAGGAAAATTCTCTCGGCCTCTCTCATTTCAACCGGTCCGGTGGCTCAATGGTTAGAGTCGCCGACTCCAGTGTGAAAAAACTCTTGGTTCGATTCCCCCCGTCAATAAAAAAAAGGTAAAAAAAAAATTTTTTAAAATAGCTATTAACAAATAAAATTGTAAACAAAAATATCTATTAAAAAAAAATTTTAAAAAACGTTAAAAAACCGTTTAAAATAAAATTAAAAAAAAAATTTTAAAAACAATTTTAAAAACAAAATTAAAAAAAAAAAATTAAATGTAACGAAAAACATTTTAATTAATACACATTTTTTTGCCTGAATTTAAGAATTTCAGGATTGAATTCGGATTTGAAAAAAATCAAGTATTTCATACTTGGCTTAAGAAAATCCGAGATTACCCCACTTCTGACATCGTTTCGGATTGAATTCGGGCTAAATATATCCGGATTTTTTTTTCTGTGTACTCCCAAAAATATTATTTTATTTTCTTATTTTACGCAGTATATTCAGCTGTCGATCGGTACTTAATTTAAATGTAGAAACCACATAAATTTCAGCTGAATTTTTGAATTTTGTATTATTTATTGTAATGACGTGGATAAACAACAACAACTGGAATGTAAATTTAAATTTATCAAATTACAGAAGAGCTTTAATTGATTTGTGGATGGAAACCAGTGGCGTCCGCCACGTAGGTGACACGCTTGGGCGGCTCACCCTCCTCGCCGGGCAAAAAGTATTCGCCAGTGACGCCATTGACATCCCCCTTGGCTGATAGGTGGATGCCATGGTCAGTCTCCACTTCAAACTCGTACTGACCCGCGCCATTCAGATTCTGGTGATTGACGTGCTTCAGGAGCACAGCATCCGAAGTGGATTCATCAGCGCTGACCAAGAAAGCAACTGACAGGAGCAGGAAGCAGCTGGTGAAGTAGATGAATTTCTGTACAGAAATAGATGGAAATTGAAATTGCAGCGTCAGTTCTGCATTTGAATACACACGAATAAACACTCACATGATTCAACATATTTGGATATTTGGTTCTATGAATTTCAACAAATATCAACGCTTTATATATAGTCCAATATACTCTAGACTCACAAAACTGGCTCGGCCAAACGAGTTTTAATTGATTGTTAATCGCTGCTAATGATTTTATATGAATTTGCATAGATTTGTTGTGTTATTTCACGTCTGGCATTGAAGGGCTCGTCCATTTATCCACATTAACGAAAGTGTTATTTTTAAAAATAAACCAAAAATAAACAACCAAAATAAATAATTAATTTTAAATTATATATCTTTTGTTGGATTCTCCTCAGTCAAAGACTTTTTAGCCTCTTGGGCTTCAACTGGAGCTGTTAAGGTTTTAACCTTACCCATCAGCTCCCGGTTGGTTAGCAGCTTGGCAATGCCATTCAGAAACTTGGTTTCCTTTTGTGCAGCTGGCTCAAAGGATTCCTTCTTCTCCTCCTGCTCGCTACTGGGTTGGGTCAACACCGATGGATACAGTTGTGCCACCTGTTTATCTATTTCCATATTCCCGCCCCCTTCCAGCTGCTGCCCCTTGGGCGATTGTTCATTGCGTTTGTTGTAGAACTTTTCGAAAAACCTGTGCGCCTCATTGCTCACCGATGTCTTCAGCTTATCCATGTCCCAGGCCACGCCCAGCTTGGATCGGATTTTATCCGAAATGCTGTTGTCGTTCGAGGCGAACAGCGAGCGAAACAAGTGGCTCAGATCGTTGGGACTTTCGTTCTCATTCGATACCGCCATCCGTTTGGATTTTTCGGAATTATTTGATTGCTCGGATTCTTGTTTTCTAAACATACCAAAGTCTATCTGAGGCGCCCTAAAGTATCCGCGATTTCTCAAATACCAAATTGGCGAGTTCCAGTTGGAAATCAGATCATTGACAATCTCCCCAACGGAACTGAGGTATTTTAACGTCTTTACGGGTCCATTTGATGGCTCCTCAATGGGCTTCGATGCACAGGCGCCCAGCAGGGCTATGTATACCAGCGTATTGAATATAAAAAAGTTCATAATTGTACATGGAATTTAAGACTATATTATTATACTAAACTATTTTCGATGTGCACAGTTTTAACGCAAAAATTGGAGTATATAATTTTGTAATTTTCAAATTCCACGTTGACGCACGCAGCAATCGATAGGCAATGAATATATCAAATACACGATTCGAGCTATCGGTGTTGCCAGTGGCGATTGTGTCAAACGGTTATGCTTATCGATAGTTCGATAGCTCGATAGCTGAAAACACGATAGCGAACAGCTGTTGTGTAGCTGGAAACGAGATTTTATTTGACTCGAAAAAACTAACAATTTGTGTATTTGTTTGCAATAAACCCGTATTGGAAGCAACGGGCAGCACAACCGCCACACAATGGTCATTACAAACAATACCACGCTGCCCGAGGAGTCGGAGCTGAACGTACAGGAGCTGAATTTATCGTCGGCTGCACTGCGCGCTGGGGCTTTTCACCTGGGCAAGCAATGCGAAAACCCCAATAATGTGAGTGTTTAATTAATATTAAAGTAGTGCGAAATGGACAAGAATAGTGCCTGCAATGTTGTATACAATTTACACATTTAGCGGCTAAACATTGTCTGGTGTCAGTTATATAACCTAACCTCAAAATCTGTTTTGTTTACGTTTTCAAATTTGTGCAGGAGTTTATGCTATGTCGCCAGGAGCTGGATGATCCACGTGCCTGCCTGTCGGAGGGACGCGCCGTCACGGGCTGTGCCATGGACTTCTTTCGCAAGGTGAAAAAGAGCTGCCACGAGGAATTCATGCAATACGCCACTTGCCTGGACAAGAGCAGCGGCACCATGGCATTCAGCCAGTAAGCACTACTCCATAGATCCTCTAAATAGTTGTCTACATAATCCCCCTCCCATTACAGTTGCCGCAAGACTCAGGGCGTCTTTGACAAGTGCATGAAGGACACCTTTGACTGGGATCGTCCATCTTATGGTTACTTCTCGCGCGCCAAGGTGCGTTCTGTCCACATATCCATTTAATAACTCCAATTGAATGGCATTTCTCTTGTGCAGGTCATCAAGACAGCACGCGAGGCGCCCAAGAAGGAGGAGATCAAATCGTATCCAGATGCCACGCCCGGTCTGCCAGCGGATTATCCAACGCCACCAGCCAAGTACGGTTCGCGCTTCTTCTGGCTGGAATAGACCGAGGTCTATTCACACGGCTGCTTAGTGTAATTGGAGCGGCTGCTTAGCCGCTACTTGTAATTTACAACATGCATAAAATCTTGTTTCCATTAGTACTCGCATGCATTTTCAATCCCTCGATCAATGACTTCCGGATTGATGAACTGACATCAGAGTTGGCAGAGTTAACTCTGATGTCAGTGATGCCAAATATTTTCCGAAAAAAAAAAGACAAAACGGCCAAAGAAAACAGGGGAAAAAAAGCTGAAACACTAAAAAAAATTAGAGAGTAACAGGCACTTTTTCCTAATTTTTTTTAGTTTAAAAGTTTTAAAGCATCTTCAATGATTTTTTTCGGCATTTTCTTGTCATCACCAATTTAGTTTTCCCTTAAACTAACTTGGGTGAAAACCCTCTCTACTTCTACATTCGACCATGGCAACGATAGAAGATTCGGAGCAAAAGTTACTTCTGAAAAAGGGTTAATGCCTGCCGAGTTTCGAGATTTGTTTGCTTTGGACCAAAATTTTTACGTATTTTCAACATTCTCCCATTTAAAGAGGTGAATTTTTGCGTACTGGAAAAGGGTTTTTGCCAATTCCAAAATTGGCAGTATAGAATCATTTTTGGATACAATTTAATTGAATCACAAAAAAAAACCGGAATTTGGATAGATGTTTGAGATTTTTTCCAACTAAAGCAGTTAAAAACCAGACAAATCTATCAAAAAAAAAAAATGCCAAATCGGCATCACTGATTCCCATCTAGTTTTTTAAATTTTAAATTTTTTGGATTAAATTCAGTTAAATCTAAAAAAAATCCAGAATTTTTTGATAGATGTTCAAGATTTTTCCCAGCTGAAGCAGTTATCAAAAAAAAAAGCCAAATTGGCATCACTGGTTCCCATCTACAGTTTTTTAAATCTTTAATTTAAAAAAATTCCAAAATTGGCAGTATAGAATCATTTTTGGATTCAATTTAATTGAATCTAAAAAAAAGTCAGTTTCTTTGATAAAAGATGCTTAACATTTTTCCCAACTAAAGCAGTTAAAGACCAGACAAATCTATCCGAAAAAAGGCCAAATTGGCAACACTGGTGCCCATCTACAGTTTTTTTTCATCTTTAATTTCTAATGTACTTTACAGAGGAGGGAACGGGAACGGGAACTTAAGCTCAGTCCGCGTACCACTTGGTGCGCTTGGGTTTTCTTCACCTTGCCGCCCGTGACGCCGCCGCCGCCTTCGTTGCCACTGATCATGTCCTTGTACTTGTTGATCAGTGGCCTCAGATCGTCCTTCTCCTTTTTGCGTCCCTGCTTGGGTCGATTGTTCGCCTTGCGCTCGGCCAAATGCGTTTCCCGTATCTTCTTGTTCTTCTGCTTGCGTTTCTCTGTCTTGACGCGTTTCATGTGCTCCGACGCCTGCTCCATGATCTTCTTCTTGGACCGCATGCGCAGGGATGTGCCCGGCTTGGCTGCCGTGCCCACATAGTCGCCCTCGACATCGCTGCGCTTCTTCTCCTGCTTCTGGCTGCCATCCGCCTTCGCTGCGCGCGCCGTCTCCAGCTTCTTGATGTGCTTCTGCAGCTTCACCTTGTTGTCATCCTGTGGAGCTATGGTCGTCGGTGTCGGCTTTTGGCCCTTGCGCTTCTGATCCCGTCGTTGCTTGCGCTGCTCCAGCTTGGTCTTGTACGTGGGATTGTTGATCTTGGAGCGCTCGTCGCGCTTCTCCTTGATCTTGTGCACGGCTCGATCCTCAATGCTGAAGGCAACAATGGGTCGCTGTGGGGCAGATTAATTAGTGGATTAATCCCACATCTTAAGTGCATCTTAACTTACGTGCTGGGTGCCAAATATGCTGGGATTGTTGTTCAGTTTGCGCAGAGCCGTCAAGGCCCGTTGATGCGTGTCGAAGGAGAGGAAACCGAAGCCCTTGGACTTGCCCTGCGGATGCTCCGGGGTCACCTTGTGCTCGCGCATGACGCGGCACTCGTGGGGCCGGAATCCCGTGTAGGTGAACGCCATCTGCTTGAGCTTCTCGTTGTCATAGTTCAGGGGCAGATTGTGGATGGAAAGTCGATTGCGCGAAACGAAGCTGAGTGGAGAAATCTATAGTTAGTTGGAGTACAAATATGATGAGAAGATTGACAAGATTCTTACCGGTTCAGGTTCTTGAGCACCTGCGTCTTCACCTGCTCCAGCTCGTGTCGCCTGGTCATGTCGGAGGCGGACACTCCGTCGGCCGCCTTCGAGTTGGCCATGATGAGACCCTCGCGGGCCAAGTACAGATTACGCGAATCCTTGCCGCCCTCGTCTTTGGACTTTTCCGTGTGCTTTGTTTTGATTTCATCGCGACTGAGTGCAGGATGTGGATCCAGCACCTCATCCATCAGCTTGAACTCGGTGCCAGCCTGCAGACACAAATCCGCCGACTCCTTGGCCTTGAACTTGACAAAGGCCGTGCCCTTGGAGTGTCCCGACACCGATTCCCGGTTGATGATCGCATAGTGCAGCAGTCCGAACTTGCGACACACCTTGCGCAGATCGTTGTCCTCCGCGTCGAAGGGCACGTTCTTGATGAACACCGTGCAGCCTTGTTGGACATCGTTGGAAATGTGCTTCTCACGCTGCACGTTCTCCATGTCCAGTTTGGATTTGACATCTTTCTTATCCTCATCATCCTCGTCATCATCATCTTCTTCATCATTTTCCTCTTTATCATCATCTTCATCTCCTTCTTCATCGCTTTCTGCTTCGGATTCTTCATCATCTTCTTTATCTTTACTTTCACCATCTTCTGCCTCATCGCCGCTTTCCTCCTTCACCTCCACCTCCACCTTGGGCTTTTTGTCCTCTGGCTCACCATTCTTCTGGTTCTTTGCCGCGTACTCATCCTTGCCTAGGGCCCAATCCACAAACACCTTGCGCCCGAGCAGCTCCTTGCCGTTGGCCATCATTATGGCCTTCGTGGCCTGGTTAATCGTCTCGTACTGCACAAAGGCGCAGCCCACGAGCTTGCCATCGCCTCGCTTCAGGATGTGCACATCCTCCAGCGTGCCCCATTGTCCAAAGTGCTGACGCAGCGCCTCGTCCGTTGATTTGTAGCTGATGTTGCGCACAATGAGACGCGCTCGCTTCTTCTGCCGCCGTTCCTTCTCCTCCTTCAGGCGCTGTGTGTTGAACGGATTGCGTCGCTTATGTGACTTGTTTTCGTCCACATTCTGTGTTGATTCTGGTTCCGTATCCAGCAGGGGTTTCATTTTTTTAAGCTCCATTGTGGGCGCATTAATATTTGTTTTCAACGCACGTGGAGTATCGATAGCACTGATAAATCGATAACTAAAGTGTTGCGATATTTGAGGGTTGCCATATAACAAAGCGTAAAAAAGACGGCAGCACTGCAGTTTTGTTTACAAAATCAAACCATGATGAAGTTATAACAAGGTGTTGTATTGGGGCGACGTTTTATCTGGCAGCTCTCAGAGAGAGTCTGACGGCAGAGACGACAGAGATAGATACATAGAAAACTTGTTTTGTTTGGTTTTCCATACTCTTTACTCATTTTCGTTTTGTGCGCTGTGCAATATATAAAATCAAAATAAAAAAATTGCACGTTTGTCTTATTGTTCCAGTTGAAAAAAGGGCACGTCAAACGAATACATCACCTTGTTATAATTTCATCATTGCTGCCATACTACAAAATGCAAAAAATACGGCAGCACTGCACTTTTGTTTACAAAATCAAACAACTGTAATCAACTTCTTACAAATACAAACAAACAAATAAATCAAGTCTGCTTTTCCTCAAACAGTTTGTGGAATTCAGCGGGTGTCTTAAAGTAGTCAACTAAGAGTAGCGACGATCGGTGTCCCAGCTTGAACATGATTTGACTCCAAGGATTCAGCACGTTCTTGTACTCTGCAATTTGTCCTCTATCGAAAAAGTGTTTAACAATTCCAATTGGCAACTGTGAACCGTAAACGGCAACATATCTGCAAACAATAAATACAAATTATATAAGTTTAAATAATAGATTATATAGTACTTACTTATCGGCACTTTTATAGATCCTTAATGGATACTTGGCCACAAATGCGCGAACCGCCAGGTTAATGAGCACGAAGCCCGCTGTGAAGTAGTACAGATCCGTTTCATTCGACACCAGAAATGAAATATCAATTTGCTTGACAATATTCATGAAACTCATGGCCGTGGCCAACTGAAAGCCGGCGAGCAAACTTAAGAATGTCACTGTGCCCGTTGATATATTCTTCGTCCATGTCATGTAGTTCTCCAGAGGCGCGCGGTAAATCAGCTGAAAATTGTCCGGCAGCTTGTCCGCCGTCTGCAGTTGGCGCTCCACATCAGTCGACGACGACTTGCGCCAATTACAGCGAAATGCGCTAGTGCTGAAATAAAAAACCAACATTTTATCACGAGTGTCTAGGAATAAGTCTCAACTACTTACCAGATGGCTCGGTTTGTAAACACCGTTGGGTTTATTCTTAAATTTACGCATTTAATGCTGTTTCGTAAAAGTGCCGCACACATTTTATTTGTTATGCTTTTTCTGAGGAACGGTATGCTGTTGACATCAGCTGCAAGCAAAAGCCAAATTTGTATGCAGCGATGCCAAAAACTAATAAAACAGACAGAAAAACAGGCCACTTGTTTTCCCGATTTTTTGGTCTTTAATTTAAAAGTTTTAAAGCTTTCTTCAATTGTTTTATTTTTGTACACTTTCTTTGTCATTCTATTTCTAGACGGTTCCTTACTTTTTACCAAACAAACTTGGCTAAAAACTTGGCAACGATAGAAAGGTCAGAGCGAAAATAATCACTTTTAAAAATGGGTTACTGCGTGCAGAGTCTCGATATTTATTTGCTTCGGACCAAAATTTCTCCCATATTAAGAGGTGAATTTTGGTGTACTGGGAATGTGTTTTCGCCTTTATATCGTTTCCATTTTAAAGAAGTTCCAAAATTGGCAGTATAGAATCCTTTTTGTATTAAATTTAATTGAATCTAAAAAAAAGCCAGATTTTCGGATAGATGTTTGAGATTTTCCCAGCTGAAGCATTCAAAAACCAGACAAATCTATCCGAAAAAAGGTCAAATTGGCATCACAGAACATATGTTTAAAATAAATGCTTGCTAGCCAATTAATTGTTTTATCTCATAGTACATTTAATTGAAAGACGTATATTCAAACTTTTTTCTAAAACAAAGCAGCCAACAGTTTTTCCATCAAAGACACATTGGGTAAACAGCATACTTGGCCGAGCAGTTGTGTATTTGAATGTTGCCTGAACATCTGTGTGCTAGGCGTTGCCACACAGTCAGCAACACAGTAGCAACACAGTAGTAGCATATTTTGTTAAAAAGCTGATATTTTTGTTACAGAAAAAATTGTGATTTTAACGCAATTATTTTTATACGCAAAAATCTTTAATAGTCAGAAATCGGTTTAACAAGATATGGACACTAAACGCGCGACTCACAATAATAAGACAGGCTTGGGGGATGGCCCGGATGCCAAAGGCGCCTCAATTGCAGGTGCAGGTGAAGATGAAGAGCAAGAGCAACAAGAGCAGGAGCAGGATTCAGGACTGGATAAGGATACGAGTGACTTGCAGATGCAGACAGACTGCATGCAGCTAGACAAAGACCCAGATTGCGATAGCCTCCAGGCGGACCACGGCAGCCTGTCGCCCGGCAATCATGTGGCGCCCTACACTGGCAATGGATGTGCGCCTTCGTTGGAGTCCTTTATGTTCCAACAGACGCCGGCTGGCAGTCAGCTGTGCTCCTGGATGTCGCACACGGAATCTCGCACCTCGGCCAACGATCCCTCAACGTTGTCCGAAGTGGACAAGGACATCAAAACAGTTGTGCAAAGTAAGTTGTTGCCTTTCTTGTCCAAGGCAGTCTCTAATCTTCATCACACTTCACACGCATTTAGCTGCCAAGCTTAATCGCAAGGAGCAGACAAATTTGCGGCGTCAGAATGCATTGCGTGCTTTGGCACTGGAACGCGAGCTGGCCAACAAGACGGCACAGACACCAACGCTGCTCATACGCTTTCCCGATCCCAAGATCAATGTGTCGTCCGTCAGCGAGTTCTCGCAGGCCATCAGGGATGTAGTGTTCCCGGCCAATGTGACGCAGCGCTATTGCCTGGTGCATCTGAAGCCGGGCTGTAATGTCGAGCAGACCATCCAGGAGATAAAACGCGTGCGCTTTGGCCACGGTCATTTGCATGCCGAGATTAAGACGTTTACCGACGAGGAGCAGGCGGAGTGCATTGATCCCTGCTCGCTGTATGTGAGCAACATACCCTTCACCATGAATGCCGCTGATATTAAGGCGTTCGTCAACTCGATGCGCGTGGATATTGGCGTTATGAAACGCCAAAAGCGCGCTCGTTATGCATTTGTACGCTACGCTAATGCGGAGACGGCAATGGAGGCTTTCAAGGATCTGGTGCGCAGGACCGTTAACAATCGCGTGCTCACCGTGCGCTACAGACGTCAACGCAAGCGAATTGCACAGCCAACTCCAACGTCGCTGTGCGGCATCTCGAATCTCACCATCGACACGATTCCATCGGATGACGATGCGGCCGAATGTCGTGTCATTTCGCCACCGCCGGTGGAGTCGATTACCATCATTGACAGCGATGACAACTGCTCGGACACGAGTCTAAGCCGAGTGCCACACAAGAAAAAAGAAACACGACAACAACAAGATGAGCGCCAACGATAAGGAGATTCAAAAACTAAAGCGACAAATGGCCGAACACGAAGCAATCATAAAGAGCTTACAGCAGAGGCAGATCAGCATAGGTATATAAGGATATATATGGTAAAAGAATCGATTTATTAAACTAGATGCATTTCAGTTACCAGCACTAAAGTGGAGCCACCATCGGAGCGAACCACAGACAAGTCTTCGTTGATGCAACGCTCGCTTTCACCCTGTTCCAGCTACGATATCAAAATGGAGAATGAATATTTGGGCATTGCTCAGAGTACGCCGGAGCCGGAGCCCGAGTCCTTGCCCGAGACCGACAACCAATTGAATACACCCTACAGGTCGACAACTTGTGCAATTGACGGCCTCGAGGATCCAATCAAGAGTAAAAACTAACTACTTTAATTTAATGTAATCTTTCTTTATTGCTGCCAACTATCTTACTCAGCATCCGATTGTTTTGGCTGGTTGATTTCAGGTCTCGGACGTCGCAGGAATACAAAATCTACAACGCACGCGATCAATATAAATTCAGGAAAGAAAAGTCCCAAAGACGACAACGTGGAAGGGCTTTATGCGCAGCTAGAGAAGGATTTAGATGCTTAATAGGAGTTAGGAGTTTTGTGTATATATGTATGTGTAGACAAAATGTTGCTCCTCAAAATTTCGCGTATGAAGCTTCGAAGGTGTTGTAAATTAGACATTTAGTATTTATTTATATTTTCATGTTTTTCGATCACTTTTTCACAGTACAATTTTATAAAATTGTTACAATAATACGTAAACTAAAAATAAAATAATAATAATAATATTTATAATCATAATAATATTTCGGTTTTAAATATTAAACCCGAACAAATATCGCTTTAATTAAGAACTTACAATCTGACTTATTTAATAATCAAATGTACTTCAATGACGAACTTAATTGTTGATCTTATGATTGATTATGATTTAAAAAAAAACGTCTATAGTTCATATTGGTAATTGTTACAGCACCTGGCAACAAACTAAACAATTCGCTCTTTTAGTCAGTGTAACAATTCGAACTTAACTAAATTACATTTAAATTAATTTAATCGTTTGCATTCTGTTTTTTTTTTCTTTTTGTATGGCTCGTTTATAGTTAATATCGCAAATTGTCATATTCAACATATTTTCAAATTACATAACATACTTTGATATGATTACTAATTCCTGATATTGTATTCAGTGTTTTGTTTTTCATTTAAATTTTTTTCGTATTTTTTTTTGGAATGTTAAAAACTATTTAAGTTTAATTACATTTAATGCTGGATTTTGTTTGTATTTACACAACAACGAAGTTAAGGCACCTGTTTTACATGATATATATATATATATATCGTTATCATTATTCGAATACACAAATTATATATGTTGGTAGCCCACAAAATTTAGCAACGTGCGGTAAAATTTTACAAACTTTACTTGAGTTGTTTTGTTCCTGGCAGAATAAGTTCCACAGCAGTTCGCAATTTTTAGCTAATTATGAATTTGGAAATGCAGCACAGCAGAAACGTGCTGAGGAGCACGCTCGCAGCCGAGTTGCTGCTCAGCTGGGATATGGACATCGCACCAGATCCGGTCCGTTCCGCCAATTCGGGCTCGGCGGGCTCATCATTGGCCTGGTTATCGCCGACGGCTATTTATTTGTAAATAGAAAATTATACAGAACAAATTAGAATATATTCAAAAACACTTTTTAACTCTTAGTATAATCTAAGGTTGACTTAAGTTAAGAGATCTCTATGTGCATATCTGTAAAAGGATTTTGAGTGAACAAATAAATGTAACGAATTATAAATAAAAATATAGATTTTAACTGCCATAAAATATATGTCAAGCTAAAATTAAGATAAAGTTCTAAGTACATATGCATAAAAATATAAATAATTATTGTAGCATAAATAAATTTAAATATAATATAGATTTTAACTGCCAAAAAATATATAATGCTAAACTAAAAACAAAGCTCAAAATACACTAGTCGGCATATTTATTTTGACAACATTTAAAATTAATTCTACTCATAATTTGAACCTACTTCACGTATATTTTGGCATCAATGGAAAGGTCATTTCAATTCCGTTTGAATGATACAAAACTATCCGTAACCCATTTAGTACCCATTGAAAATTTTGAATTTAAAAAAACGTCAATTTTAAAACTTTTTTCATCGATTTTTTTCAAAAAGTTTTTTGATGCAAAAAAATTCTTCAAACAATTCTTATAGTGACTGCAGAAACAACTTTTCAAAAATCTCTTCGCTAGTATTTTTTTATAAATTTTTGAAAAATGCAAAAAAGGCACTTTTTTATGAAAATGTATAAAAAATACCAGCTAAAAGTTTTTAAATTGACGTTTTTTAAAATTAAAAATTTTCAATGGGTACTAAATGGGTTACGGATAGTTTTGTATCATTCAAACGGAATTGAAATGACCTTTCCATTGATGCCAAAATGTACATGAAGTAGGTTCAAATTATGAGTAGTTTTTACTTTAAATGTTGTCAAAATAAATATGCCATCAAGTGTAGATTTTAACTGCCAATAAATATATAATGCTAAACTTAAAAGATTTCAGAAGATTTGCAACATACAAAAATATAAATAAAATTATAAATTTTAACTAAACTTAAAAGACTTCAAAAAATATATGTATAAAAGTAAAATAATAATTATTGCAACATACTGTTCCACTTTGTTTTGAGTACAACAATTGGCGTTTCTTGATTGTTTACTGGGCGATTGTTTTTCAAATGGCGTTGCGGCAGCAGCGTAGGCTTTTTTGGGCGTGGCATTATTGTGACATTATTTTCAAATAGAGAGATCACTCAAGCATATATGTATGTATGTATATAAAGACAAATTACAAATTAAAGCGCGCGATTTAAATCGTTGCAAATACAAGATTAATACAGTTGTAGTTGATGTTGTTGAATATGTAGTTGCTGGTGGACAGAACGAACACGAAACGAACACGAAACGAACTCAAGGAACTGGTTACGGTGCTCGCTAAAAGTATCTGTTCGTTAGACTCCACATCCAGCCGGGCAGAAGACCCGTGCCCGTACTTGGAACCGTATTCGTATTGAAAACTGGAGTTTGCGGTACTGTTTGATCAATTCAAATCAAAGAAATGATAGATAAGTATGTAATAAAAGAAAACAAGATAATCGCATAAATAACAATTGAGCAAAGAACAACAATTGCAAGCGACTTCTTTGGTTGGTGCATCGACTAAGGGTTGTGACGTAACTACGGGTAAACGGCGATACGATGACGATAGCAAGCGATAGCGATAACTAATAATCGGTTTGATCAGCTACTAACATACAATATTTTAAGTACAGTGAGCCAAACAAAAGAGCGCACACACACACTGACATGGGGTGGCTTTTTGTGTGCCTGGAGAGACATCATGCAAGCGAGATGAGAGAGTGAGTGGGCGGAGATTACGAAGAAGCAAAAGCAGCATAAGTTCATTGCCAGCGGGTGGGGTAAGCTGATATGCGCGCGTTACTTTGTTTTTGTATTTTGTATTTGTATTTGTTTTTGTTTTTCATTTTTGCGTGTGTGCTTTTCGAAGTTCGTTGTTTCTTCTTTTCGTTTTATTATAATGTTTTGAGTGTGTAGGTTGTTGTTGTTAATTGTTCTGTTTCGCTTTATCCGCGTCTCTTAAAGCCTGCAAGAAATACATGGTACATATACATACGAAATTTAACGGGTTATGGGGAACAAGCACGTGCATGCAGTGTTAAGTATTCAAATTGGCCGACCGTTGAGTCAGTCGTGCAATCTGGGTCATAACATAACGGGTGTGGACCACATACATACATACACACATAAGGTGGATAACTTACATGTATGTGCTTCTTTTGTGCGCGTGTGTGTGTGTGTGTATGTGGGGGGGAGTGGGGGATTCATGCAATTTGTGAATTTTAGTATTATTGATAAAACATGCAATTAAAAATGTTGTTCACTCATTAAATTCTGCAAAGAAAGCGCAACCCAAGAAAGCCGTTAGCCATTTTTTGAATTGTTGTTGGTGCCACAGGTGCCAAAGGGAAACATTTTTCGAATTCGAGTTCGAATTTGAATTTTAAAAGGTGTTGGAAATTGCCATTACAACTACAGTTTATACATATCTTTTAGTATTTTGGTTTTCGAGGAAAAGGGAATTTACGTAATATTAATAATACCATAGAACTACATATAATATATACTTAGTGGGTGTGTTTTATACTTAGGATTGCAAGAACTACATTAAAACCGAAAAGGGGTTGTGAATAAATAAATATAAATAGTTGACGGGTTGGGACTTCCCCGATCAATTGTGGTGTTTGACAAATAGTGTTGTAAAAGTGTTGAATTCATATCATTTGCATAGATAAGTGTTGTAAGCAAAGTGGTTGTAGTGAGCAGTGTTGGTAAAGTATTAGTTTTAGTTACTTCTAATGCCAACTTTATAGTTATGTTAGGTATTTAATTATCTCGTAACTTAGTAGGGTGATAGTGCATGCAAAGTATCGAATGCATGTGGGAACTTAAATTTATAATCGATAAATCGATGGTTAAGTTTTATTGCCTGTTACCGCCCCAAGTGGAAGCGGGAGTGAAGTTAGTGAGACCGACTAACCAGTAGTTTGTTTGGATTTTCATATTTTCTTTTTTCGTTTTTACACTGTAAGCAAGATATTATATGATTATTATATTATCGTTAATTGTTGGCCTATTATCGTTTTCATTTGTTTTTTTCTATTATTTTTTAAATATTTTTATTTGCATTTTTTCTTTATTTGTACATGGTATGCTAAATTGAGTTAAAGTTGGGATAGACCAAAGACCAAGTTGTTAAACAAAACTTTTAAGTGTTATTAACGAAAATCATAAAAATAAAGTAGTATTGTTATATAAGTAACTCAAAATAAGCCAGATCCTAAATGAATAAATTGATGTATTAAATTGTTAGTATTCAAAAAAAGGATAAATTCACTTTAAACCTTTACCAAAATTTAAAAATATAATAAATAATAAAAATGATATTATGATAATAAAAGTCAGTTAAAAAACAGAAAATAAAGTTAGTTAAAACAAAAGTTATATGGGTTAAAAGGTGTACAACAGGTGTTTAGAGGAAAGTGTGACCTAAAGCTGGTTCAGTATGATTACACTGAAACAAACTAAAGTAAAACACCACAAAATAGATACAATATAAATAAATACTTGAATGTTGACAAAAATCATAAAAAATGTACAAAAACTACAAAGACTAAGAGAAGAAATTCGACATACACAATTCGAGAATTAGTTTTCAATAAAAATTATAATGTATTTTATCATTTCTTTTTCAGGTATTCGTTATTTTTTTCCTGTTTTTTTCTTTTTTTGGGTAATTAAAACAAACACATTGAGTTCAGTAATAGAATTGACTACAGTACGAGTACGATACATACATATAATGATAAACTTAATTAAACATACCATATTTGTATAAATTCATTTAATGGATTGATATTTTAAGGATTTTTAAACATTTCTTGGCTTGTAAGTAACAACTCATACATGTTTATGAGATCTTTTTGACTTTGTTCCGATAACATTTCTCTCTCGATTATCCGGATTTGGATTTGGATTCAAACAAAACTACCGCCGAGTCGATCCCACTCACCTGCGTCTAGGTCAATATCACCATTACCATCGTCGGCGTGCAGCTGCGATCGCTGCTCGGATTCTTGTGGTTCTCCTTCGATTATATTACCTGTGGACGAGGGCGTGTTCTTGCAGCCGAACCACCAATGAGCTGTGGGTCTGGGGAATGGCGGCGTGGCCGTGTCCACCTGATGGAGAAAAAATGTATAAAATTTATTATTTGCTCAAAAAACCAGGGACTGCAAATAAGAGTTGTGAATGCTAATTTCATGTAAAAAAATCAATGGGAAGCTAATATGCTATAGTAAAATTTCTATAGAAAATCTTAAAAAAAAAAAAATTTTTTAAAAAGTTTAAATGTAACGAAAAACATTATAATTAATCAAAATTTTTTAGCCTGAATTTGAAAATTTCAGGATTTAATTCGGGATTGAAAAAATCAAGTATTTCATAATTGGTTTAAGAAAATCCGAGATTACCCCACTTCTGACATCGTTTCGGATTGAATTCGGGCTAAATATCCCGGATTTTTTTTTCTGTGTTTTTCGGTCGTAGCTATCGATATCAGCCAAAAACTTCTATTATCTATTGATAAAATATAAATCAAATTTAATTATAATTTTTAATTTTTATTTAAAAAGTCAAAAATAATCATTAAATTCAATTTTTTATTAAAAGTTGTGAAATCACACTTATTTCTGATTTTTTCAATAAAAATATAAAATAAGAGTTATTTTAGACTTTTTTAATAAAAAGTAAGTAAATAATTGTGATTTTGTAACTTTGAATATAAATTTGAAAATAATTGTTGACTTGCAATTTTTATTTTAAAAATTTTAACAGTTACGGTCCCAGCAAAATGCTTAAAACTCGTCAGTTTTGGCGTCACAATGTCGCCTTCTTCATCGTCGACAAATTACAATTAACTTAAATCAGCGCTGGGCACGAAATCTGAATTAGGGAGCACTACAACAAAAACTACAACAACCCTATTAGAGTCAACCTACTTTGTCGATCACCCAAATGACCGAGCAAAAACGTTGGGAGCAGCCGCTAGCTCCCGGAGCCCATGCGTGCCCACCGCTGACTGAAATAGTTAACAAATCAACCTACCGCGAATCGTGCATCGTGGAAGCGATAGTACTTGTCGCCCTTGAAGAAGTACGTATAGCCATTGGTGTATCTGAGCGCAGCATCCAGGCTGTTTGGCACGCCCTCCCAGTTGGAGATGGGCTTGGGATAGCTGGCCTTCACCGGCGGCCGCTTGGCGGGATCGAAGCGCCAGAATTTGCTGCCCTTGAAGAAGTAGATCTTGCCATTGCCGCCCCAGACCATGGCCGCGTCCAGATGATCGGGAATGCCCGTGAAGCCCTCGCTGATCTCCTTGGGATAGGCGCCGTCCATCTGGCTGCCCTGATAGCGCCAGTACTGTGTGCCCTTGAAGAAGTACGTCTTGCCGTTCTTGTACGTAAACGCAGCATCGATGTTGCCGGGCAATCCCGGCCAGCCTTTGGATATGAGCTGGGGGTAGCCCTCCTCCACCGAGTCCGTGGTCAGCTTGTAGTACTTGTCGCCCTTGAAGGCATAGGTCTCGCCGTGCGCCGAGTTGAACAACGTGTCGATCTTCGAGTCCTTGCAAATGGAGTCGTCCAGCGGCACCTTGGGCGGTGTGAACGCTGGTCGCTGTGTGCTCGCCGCCGGATAGACATTGGTGGGTGTATATTGGTTCGTCTTGCGTCCATACAACGATTGGATCGCCGCCTTGTCGTCCTCGTCCAGCTTGAAGACGGGCTCAAAGCCACGATAGAACGGCGCCATCAGAGCCGAACTCTGATCCGAGTGCGACAGGCCCAACGAGTGACCGAATTCGTGGGCTGCCACCTGGAAGAGATTCGTGCCACGTGGCGAGCCAATTGTCCACAGTTCGGCGTCGTCGAAATGCGCATCGCCGCCAAAGACCGGGAAGAAGGCGTGGGCCAAAGTGCCGCCCTGGCCATCGAAGGCGTCGCCATCTCCGTGCTCGCTCTCTACGAATCTGGAGAGAGAGATAAGGGAGACGGGGGATCATGAGTAACGGAATTCAACACGGAATGTAATGATTATGAAATAAAATGATTATGAATAAAACTAAATAAAGTTAAATTGTGATGTAAACTAATGATAAGAAAATAAAATTTATAATTTCAACTAAATAAAGTTAAATTAGATGAATGAAAAAATTCCAGATGTACTTTTCTTGGATGGGGTACACTGGAAAAAAACATATACACTGGCGAACATATTTATTGGCACAGCAAGAATCTTAAGATTTGGAAAGGTCATTTAAATTCCGTTTGAATGATACAAAACTTTCCTTAACCTATGTAGTACCCATTGAAAATATCGATTTTATGTAAAAGTCTAATTTTGAAAGTTTCCTCGATTTTGTTAACAAAATTTGTATGCAAAAAAATTATTCAAAACTATTCTTGGAATGACTGCAAAAAAAAATTTTCAAAAATCTCTTTGCAAATATTTTTTTATGATTTTTTGAAAATTTCTAAAAATATCTTTTTAATTTTTAGCAATTATAATTAAATAAAAATATTGTTATTTATAATTTCTATTGTAAAAATGGAAATCAAAAATAATTTAATTTTAATAAACAAAATTTGACATTGAATTCGGAAATTAAACCTTTTGATTTTCATTTTTATTTCTTTTAGGTAAATACTGAATATGAATAAAAATAAAAATTAAGAGAGCTGAAATTAATTTTTATATTAAATAAATTATATATTGAATAAATAAATTTAAGACTGGAAATAAACATAACTTATTTAATAGTAAGAAACTCAAATTATTCAATTTATTTATGAATTTTATTCAGAAAATAAATCTTCTGATTTTCATTTTTATATCTTTTAGGAAAATACTGAATATAAATAAAAAAAAAAATAATATTTAATAAATTATATATTGAATAAAAAAATTTAAGATTGTAAATTTTTAATAGTACGAAATTGCAATTATTTAATTTATTCATGAATTTTATTCAGTTAGAATGAGTTAATTCTTGAAACTTACTTGATTTCAATATGCACTGGTCCCGACGTCTTCCTGGTGAAGGTCAGATCCGTATCCTCGCTCCAGACGGCAAAGGCGCGTGCGATTTCCGCATCGACATCGACGCGCTTCAATCGCTTCGGGTACTTGGAGATCTTGTAGGTGAGGTTCTTCACTCGCCAGCGACTGCCCTGGAGGGCGTAACGCTTCGATCGACTATCCCCAGTGCCGACGCGATCCCTGACACCGCAACGTGGCAGTGACATCAGTTTCATGGTCTCCTCATCGAGTTCGCCGGTGATATTGAGGTTGGCAAAGCTCTGGAATTCCTTTATGGCACTGACCCAGGTGTGCTTGTCCTGGAGTCCACTGTTGGCCGGATTTCGTGCCGAGGCGGGCAGATAACCGAATTGCGACAAATAGATCTGCAAAAGAAAATAGACAGACAGTTGAGTGAGAATGATTGATAGAGTTACAAACGAAGGGCAGGACAGGTGAGGATCAATGGAATGTTTCACCAGGTGGGTTGGGAATACGCCTCTGATTTATGTTGATCCGATAAAAGTCGTTTGCTTGCATTGTAATTGTCCTGCGGCGCAATGCCTCAACTAAGCACAAGTATTCGTCACATTTACAGTGTGTGCTAAAATATATTTGCCGCATGCGCAAGCAAAAAGACAAAAACTATCTGACTTGCATAATTTATGACCAAATGGCTTGACATGGCAATGTTTTATAATGTTTTTTTGTGTGTGCTACACACACACACACACACACACACACACACACACACACAGGAAATTAGAGATATCGACTGCCTGGCCGCAAGAGAAGATATTCTCGCAGCCTTGGCTCCTCATACGGACGCACCGCTGGAGGAATCGGTGATCAAGACGCTAAGACCCGGATACGATGGCTCGCAAGTAGCCGTTGTCAGCATCCCGGTAGCGACCGCCAGGCGTGTCTTGAAAGAGGGAAAACTGAAGATAGGATGGACAAGGTGCAGAGTAAGAGAGAGGGAGCCGCGAAAAAGGTGTTACAGGTGCCTGGAGTTTGGCCATGTCGCTGCATCTTGTAAGAGCGCTGTTGACCGCACGGGCTGCTGCCTACGCTGTGGCCAGGAGGGACACAGAGCAGC
Organism: Drosophila subquinaria; assembly: GCA_037043405.1. Taxonomy (NCBI): domain Eukaryota; kingdom Metazoa; phylum Arthropoda; class Insecta; order Diptera; family Drosophilidae; genus Drosophila; species Drosophila subquinaria. The sequence continues at coordinate 80 of JBAMBL010000493.1, read as the reverse complement.
TAACTGCACGAACGAGCCAATGTGCTTTATATGTGCAGCGGCAAAAAGGAAGGAGACGAAGCACCACGCCGGCAGTAGAA